>JAWWLZ010000082.1:148121112-148135255 GCA_035041345.1 Poliocrania exsul | reverse complement strand
GAGCTGCCCCCCAACACGCACCCGGAGCTGCCCCCCAACACGCACCCGGAGCTGCCCCGCACACACGCACCCGGAGATGCCCCGCACACACCGCCCCCGCCTGCCGCCCGCACCCCCCTCACCTGGAGCAGCGCCTGCACTCGCTCCCGGGGCGCACCGACCAGCAGACAGACCTCCAGCAGGCCCGAGGGCAGCACGTCCTCCATGGCACGGCGGGCACAGGGCGACTCCTTCCCTCGGGACAGTGGCGGCCCGGTCCGCCCCTCGGCACAGAGGTGGTGCCTTTCCCCAGGGCACAGGCGACTCCTTCTCTCGGTACAGAAACGGATCGGTCTGTCCCTCGGGACAGAGGCGGTTCAGTCGCCCCTCAGGGCAGAGCCGATGCCTTCCCTCAGGACACAGGCGGCTCCGTCCGCCCCTCAGGACGGTGCCCCGTCCCGCCCTCAGCACCGCCCGCCCCCTCGCACGGGAGCCCGCCCTGCCCGGCCCGGCCCGGCAGCGCGCGCACTGATTGGCTGTATTCCCCGTCACTCTGAGGAGCTCTGGCCAATCAGAACGGCGGGCCGTGTGGCGGGCCGTGCAGGGGCGGGGCCTCGGGGTGAGAGTTGGGAGGTTCGGGGGCTGAGGAGCAGAACTGAGGCGTGAGGGGGTCAGGGCTGAGGGACTGAGGGGCTCGGGGACTGAGGGGGTCAGGGCTGGGGGACTGAACGGTTTGGGGGACTGGGGTGTGAGGGGCTGAGGAGCGTGGAGAGCAGAGCTGAGGCGTGAAGGTCTCAGGGCTGAGGGGCTCGGGGGCTGAGGGGCTGAAGAAGCTCGGGAAGCAGAGCTGAGGCATGAGGGGCCCAGGCCTGGGAGGCTGAGGGGCTGGCAGGCTGACGTGTGAGGGGCTGAAGGTGAGAGGCTGAGGCTGAGGCGCTCAGGGCTGGGAGCCTGAGGGGCTGAGGCGTGAGGGGCTCAGGGCTGAGGGGCTGAGGCATGAGGGGCTCAGGGCTGAGGGGCTGAGGCATGAGGGGCTCAGGGCTGGGAGGCTCAGTGGCTCACTTCTGGTGACTAAGAGTTGAGGGATGAGGGGCTGGGGCAGAGTGATGGGCTGAGGGATGGAGAGTTAAGAGTTGAGGGGCTCAGGGTTGGGATGAGGAGCTGATGGCTGAGGAGTTCAGGCCTGGGGGATGAGGGACTGGGGTGTTAAGAGCTCGGGGCTGAGGGCTCAGTGGCTCAGTTGTGGGGCTGAGAGTCGAGGGATGAGAGGCTGGTGAGTTGAGAGCTGAGGGGCTTGGGCCTGAGGGTTGAGGGCTGAAGAGCTGAAGGGCAGAGGGGATGAGAAGCTGAAGAACTCTGGGTTGAGTGCCTGAAGGCTGAAGGCTGAGACATCACTACTGTTATAAAACTGTAGAGATGCAGTTTGTGATTTACAGTCACACAATTTACAGGTTGGCATGACCAAAGACTATAAGATTTGCTAGTTTTAAGCAACAAGTTGAGGACCAAAGTTGGAATGAGAGGAGTCCACAGTTCTTGCCCCATGCCTGGAAGTGTTTAGGGCTGGGTTGGATGGGGCTCTGAGCAACCTGATCTCATGGAAGGTGTCCCTGTCTGTGGCAGGGGGTTGGAACTGGATAATCTTTAAGGTCCCTTCCAACCCAAACCATCCTGTGATGATTTCTGCACCTCCTTTCACTGCTGCACTGGGACAGCCTCAGGGAAAGAAGTTTCCCAACCCAAGGGCAAGTTATTCTCCACGGGCTGCTTTCCCAGAGGGGATGTTTTCCCCAAGGAGATGAGGTGCCTCGGGGCTGCCCATCACCCCATCAAACATGGGTGAAGTCACAGCCTGTCACTTTGATAGGCACAGCCCTTCACTCCTGTTTGCTCCAGGTGACTCAGCAGGACTGTGTCACTTCAGCAGAACTGTGTCACTGTCACTACACAAGAGTCTTGTATTTCTGTTGCCATGGGTCACAGTTTCAATGGCTGTGGGCACAGAGCTGGTGCAGTGGGGCTGCCTGCACAGCAGAGACACAGCACAGGGAACTCCACGATTTCTTTCTGAGCTGTTTTATCCAAACACACCATGAGTCACTCTGTGTGTATTGGCTCTGTGCAGATCTTCACTGAGAATGTGTTTCCTCTGGGACTGGTGCATAAAGTACCTGAAACCAGAGAGTGGTTTCTCTGAAACTGAAGATATGAGACGTAGTTTCATCACAGCCACAAACTTGTGTACGAGTGTTCTCATATTT
This sequence comes from Poliocrania exsul, assembly GCA_035041345.1. Taxonomy (NCBI): domain Eukaryota; kingdom Metazoa; phylum Chordata; class Aves; order Passeriformes; family Thamnophilidae; genus Poliocrania; species Poliocrania exsul. The sequence goes on along the minus strand of JAWWLZ010000082.1, from coordinate 148,133,015 downwards.
TAAATGCAAAAAAATCCCAGTAGTAATGGTTCCAGGCTTTCTTGAGTTTCTTGTCAGGCCAGGGGTCAGGGCAGACTTTCTTAGAAAGTACAAAGCACATGGGAATTTATTATCTCAGGGGGATTTTATGATCTGAATTCTTGTGGTGTTAAAGCTCAGGATTGTGTTCTCAAATTTAGAGGAAGACACACATGCAGAACACAGGAAACTCTTTATATAGCAGTGACTAAAGGAAATTCTTGAAGACCTGGAAGTTCAGGGATCAATTCTTCAAAGTGATAGATTGTAGGCTCAAAGATTTCTGTTTGTGAACTTTGGAGTCATCAGGAATTGTTAAAATGATCTTGTTTAGCCTGTGTAGCTCTGGTCACAGAATGAGAGACATTCCTGTGTTGACTGCAACTTCTGGCTAAGGCCATGCAATTGGAATCATTCACAGTCACTGTTCAAAGTTGGGCATCTCATTTTCAGTTTCACATTTTTAGCTCAGCCCTTTGTCACTGGATCATGTTACTTTGGCAGCTGCTAGAACAGACTCTTTACTACAAAAAGATTTCTCCCTGCAGAGTTACAGATTATTAATGTCTATTTCTAAAAGACTACATAATTCATACTTTTAAAATATTTTCCTAATCACTTGTGTGCATCCTTTCTCAAAATTTTCCAATATTATTTTTGAATTATGAATGCCAAAGCCAAGGCTTATTGTTGCTGAACATACAGTGGTAAATCACATTGCTGTTTCTGGCTGATATCCCCACCTAATTAAAACAGAGACAGACAGATACATGAACCATTCAGAATGGGTGTAGTGTTTAATTAGTTATCCACTGCAACCCTGTATGGTTTTCTTAGGGTTGTTACTTCCAACATGACAGTCCTACATCTTACACTGTTTGACCTATGACTGTGACTGAGCATTTGACCATGTTAAAAGAAAATTACAAATTAACTGAGTCCATTAAGCAATTCGGGTCGCCCTGTAGTTAATTAATCTGTATCATGATTATTTTCTGATTTCTCTGCTATATGCAATGATAAATACTGGATGATTCTTGTTCATAATTCATGTAGACCCCAAAGCAAGGATATGGTGAAGTTATTATCAAAACAGAACTACAAGATGAAAGGTATTAATGTGGATCTGATAAAATCTCAAGAACCCTGGGAGTAGAAAACCTGCTTTTTGGGGTCACTGGTAAGACACAAAATAATTCACAGTGAGAGGAATCCCTCTGTGTTACAAAAAGATTCATGTGGTTGAGTAATTTTTTCCTAAGAAAAATTGTCAACTGAGGAAGAAATGCCAGTTTTTAATGTGTGTTATGTTTTTGTAAGATCATAAATACAGTAAATGTTTGTTTGTTTGTAAACCATCTGATGTGATACTGGGCTAAAACTCTGTGCAGAAAAAACTGCTGTTGTTGGTATGTCCTTAACATTGGAAAGGCTTTATCAGACCTGTGGGGCTGTAGCTGAATAATTAAAGATTCCCTTGACATAGAAATCTAATTTACCTTCCAAATCCAGTGTTCCTGTTTTAGCCAGACTGAGAGGAGAAAATCATTTCACAGGTCCTGTTTCTTTGATGTGATCTTGCTTATAAAACAGCTCTGAGTGACTTGTGGAGTCACAGACGCCTCTGCTGCAAAGCCCTCAATCCTGAGGGGTGTGGGCTGGGTGAAGAGTCAGGACCCCAAATTCCAGGAGAGCAAACTTTCCTTTGGTTAAGGAATTAGCCAGTGGAACCCCTTGGGAAACTGCACTCAAAGAGCTGGAAAGAGCTCTTTAAGGACATCATTCTTAGAGTGCAGGAGTGATTAATTCCCATGTGTAGGAAATGAAACAAGGAAGGGATGGGACTGGCACGGGTCAGTCAGGACCTCCTGGTGCACCTGAAGTGTAAGAAGGAAATGGCACAGGCAGTGGAACAAGGGACATGTATCCTGTGAAGAACATAGGGATGTGTAGGGATGGGATCAGGAAACCTAAAGGCACAACTGAAGCTGAACTTGCCAGGGAATGTGAGGAATAGTAAGGGATTCTACAGGTTTGTTGGCCAAAACTGGAAGATTAAAGAAAGATTCCACACGCCCCACACACAGAGATAAATAAGACAGGAAAAGTGGACAAAAACATGAAGAAGGTTGATTTTCACTCATGCTTGTGCACCTTTCTAAATAGAGCAGAGAACTAAACACAGGCTGACCCAGGGCTTGTACACGAACTCTTACAGAGTTTCACCATGATGGGACTGCAGGAATTTTCATTCTGAAACTGAATACAGACCTCAGGTGTGTTCTGCAGGTTTATTGATGCTGCTGCTGCTGAGTTACATACCCTGTCTGTGGCTTGTGATGGTGGCACTGCAGGATCTGTAGGTGAGAACTGAAACTCAGACCACTGTTTGCTTCCACTGCCTGGCTCACAGAATTAACATTGCCCAGAGAGGTGGTGGATGCCCCATCCCTGGAAACATTCAGGTCAGGTTGGACAGGGCTCTGAGCAACCTGATGTAGTTGAAGATGTTCCTGCTCGTTGCAGGGGGTTGGACTTTGTGATCTTTAAAGGCCACTTCTGACCCAAAGTGTTCCACAGTTCTGATTTCTGTGTCTGTGCTAAGCAGGATTGCATAGAGAAGTCTTTATTCTGCCTAGTGAGAACTTTGTGCTCCAGCCAAAGAGAAGCAGGACATACAGCACGAACTGTGCTGCTCTGATACATCTGACACCTCTTTGCCCTCTGGAAGTCCATGAAAAAGCACTACATCTCAGGATTTTAAACCCCAGTTCTTGTCATCAAGTACATTCACAGGGGGAGGATTTATTTTGAACAAAACTCAGGGAGGCAGTTTGACATGTTCTCTCCACTTTCAGCATTTCTCATGTCATATTCCTTCTTCCAGAACAATGAAGCAGGAGACTTCCATGAATCTGCAGAGAAAGATCTTTGCTGACAGATGTAACATTTCTTTCATTCAGGACAATTTACTTTCTACATTGACACTGATATTGGCAACCAAGCAGTCACTGACTGTGCAAATCAAATAACAATTTTCAAATTAGGCCCCTGCACACACTTAAAATTCCTCTCTCAGTGTCTCAGACATTTATTCCCATTCTTAATAATGCTACAAAACCCTTCTGTGAGAATTCTTTATTGTTGCAGGTACTGTCCTGCCATGACTTTGGCCCCAAAACTATTCTGTAAAAGGTCACCAGGTTCAGCATCAACATTTCAGAAGAAAGGAGGGAAGTTTGGGGATATCTGTGTCTATTAACAGTTTCATTTGCATCTTCTTTCTTTTTTACTTGTCTTGTCTGGTTCGTTCCGCCACCATTTATGGTATGACAGGATATAAATTTTCTGCAACTTCAACTGTCATTTATCTCTTTAAGAATACCCAGATTAAATGCCAGCAGTAGAGCAGGTTCTACAATGTGTCAGCATGTGGGATTTGTGTTCTCCTTGAACACAAAGCTTGAACCTGCTTTGTGCAGGAGGATGGACTAGAGATCTCCTGAGGTCCTTTCCAGCTTGGATGATTCTATCATTGTCAGGGCCTCTGTGTACAAATACAGCAAGAGGGTTAAAAATTGCATATGAAGGAAATAAAATCTTAGAATTACAGCCAACAAAGTAGGGAAAGTCCTCAGCTAGATGTAGTCAATGACTTTTCAACTGAACATAATTTTTCAGTGAGGGGATAGCAGTCCCAAGGAAATAGCTTTGGGTGTCAATGCAGCACTTACTCCTCATCATCTCAGTATTTCTGATAAGGAGGCTAGCTGTGGTTTCATTTTTCAGAGAAAAAAATAATACTTTGAAAGTCCTAGGAGGGAAAAAAAAAAGAGATTATCACAACCCCTGCATCCAGAGAAATGTAGCAACACTGAGCTGTCAGGCCTTGGCAAAGAACCAGACTCGTGTGAGTGTTCTGAATATTAGAAACACTTTGCACTGTAGAAGCTGTAAGATATTCCTGAGGCTACAGAAGAGCTTATTCCTGCATCTCATCACTCTAGGGGTAGTTTTAGCAGTGTTTTATTTATGTGGGTTGCATAGCAAGCCCCTCAAATCTGACTGGCTTAACATGACATTTATTATACTTCCAATTCTTTACCATCTGGCACAATCTCAGGCAGCCAAAGAGATTTTGCAGCTGCTTTTTATAGCAGCATTAAGATTTCATAACATTTGTTCTTTTACAGCATTGCTGTAAAAGAAATGCAGATTCACAATTCCTGAAGTGCTGGGACAAGGGAGAGGAGAGGAGAGGGCAGTTACTGCACAAAGATGGACAGTTGGACACAGAAAATGGAATTTCAGATAGAACAGAGTTTGTGTAACAGCTCCTTGTGTTTGTTACTGTAAAAAACCTTAAAACACATAATTCATAACTATGAACAGCTTTTTTCCCCCTTGAATTTAATAAACTGTGCTTGGTTTTCTCCCTGGAATCTGAACAATCTCTTGGGATGCCCCACTGTGTTCAGAAAAGATCTCTCAGCAGTTCATAACTTGACAAAAGCACTGTATTATAAACTTCACCCTTAACTTCAGCTTAGTGAAACACTAATTAAAAGCCAAACCCTTTCCATCTTGATCTTCCCGTAGCTGCCTCTACATCACTCTTTTTATGAAAAACCCCAGCATATGTAAATAAAATGAGCTTTGTTATATAAGAAACAATCTCCTCTAAGCTTGGGAACTGTTTGGATACGAAAAGGTTGTTAATTTTCAAATATTCACATTGCAAGGCTGTTGAAGAAGATTAATCCAGGCTTCAGTTGTATTTTCCATGCCAAATAACCAGTTTTCAAGTGACCTCTCTTTATGTCCAGATAAAAAAATGCATCAAGAAGGACCACAAAAAAGCAACATACAGAGAGAATCCTTTGGAGCAGCCTAATGCAGTGAGTCCATGGGTGTCAGCAAGCATGGATAGGAGTAGCAAGACCATCCTGACTGTCAGCATTTAGCTGATGCTCTTCATTCCCAGTGCTACACTGAGGAGCAAAACCTCATGAAAACCAACAAAAGGAAACAGGACAGTGTCCCATCCCTGTATCCAGGCTGGGATCCAGTTGTCACGCACCCGAAGAGAGGCTATAAAGAAGAGCAACACGAGCTGTTCTCAGAGGCACACAGTGGGAACACAAAAGGCAACACTTGGAAGTTGCAGCCAGGGATTTCTGATTGATTACAAAGAAGATTTTCACCATGAGAGCGATTAAGCACCTGGGCAGGTTCTCCAAGGAGCCAGCGTGATCTCCTTTGGAGATTTTTAAAACTTGTCTGGATGAGAAGCAGAGCAGCAGGATTTAACTTTGAAGTTGTTGCTGCTTTGAGCAAAGACTTGGACTACAGACCTCCCAAGGTCCCTTCCAAACAATATTTGTCTTTGATTCTATAATTAATTAAGCCTATATTGCTTTATTTGCATTCAAGAGTCCTTAGAGACTTAACAGTGCAGCAGACAGAGAACAAAGTCCAACCATTTGCATGGCTAAACATATCATCTATTTGTAGGTGTGCTGCTATTGCACTGTAAAAGGAGTGTATTTAAATAGTGCCTGGCATGTCAAATACAGTAATTAGGCACATGTTGCTGTGTCATGTATGACTGAAACTGGACAGAACATAACCTCATAAATAATTAACTCCTGTTTAATCATGGGGCAGCTTCTACCAAGAGAGCAGGCCAAGGACTATATGGAGACCTGACTATGTAGAGAAAAGGGCACTTGCACAAACACCACCCAGCACTCTGTGCTTGTTTTCCATATCTTTTTTCTCCTGATGTTAAAAATATTATCAGATTTTGGGTTGGAAAGCTAAATTGACAATGTGACCCCACTCTCTCTGTTTCTATGGTTCTTGTTTATTCCTCCATAATGGCTGTTTCAGTTTTTCATAGGGTGTCCAGTTAACTGAAGAGCAGAGAGAATATCTCACCTACCAAGGTGAATTATTCATCAAAGATACTTTAAGAAATAATTTTTAGAGCCATTTAAGCTCTCTTTTCTGGCACAGCTGAATCTAATGTTGTCTTTCCTTATTTCAATTTATTGCTCTTTGGTGTTCAGAGAATTTTTCAGAGTAGATTCACCTAAAAAATCTTCTAGCAGGAGATACCCACCAAAATACAACATTCTGACTTGGGGAAGGAACATAACCTGACATAAATGGAAATGTCTGAAAATTATAAAAGTGGGTTCGCATCCCACAAAGATTAACCTCATGCCCAATTTTCAAGTGTCAGAAAGAGCAAACCATTTGTGACCTCTGGCCTTTGTAGTGCCAGATGATCCTGCTGAGGGGTGGCTGTAAGTTTTCTGTGTTTGCAGAGCACACACAGGACCAGCAGCATGGCCTGAGCAGCTGCCAAGCACTGTGATAGTATGTCACAGGAGTGCTCCTGGTGACTGTGGAAAAAAGAGTTCTTTTATTATATCAAGAGTTGTTATGAAGGCACTTGCTGGAGTGGAAAAGGACTTTTTCATGTGATTTGGGAAAGCTTCCTCTTAAGGGAAGCAGTGACAGAAAACACTGCCCGTGGCTTCTGTAATATTGTCTGTAACACATAAACTGCTTACTGAGGGAAAATGATGCAATATAAAAATATATAGAATTTTCAGAGTTTGTATTCAGAACATTTGCATGAAAAACTAAAAATAGATATAGCCCAAGCTTGATTTGGAAATAAATTTATGAGTACTTCCTCAGAGAACAGCACTTACTTTTAAGTCCTGGCTAAAACAGATTCTTTTGAGTTCTCTCATTATGCAGACTGAAGGCTTAAACAACATTTTCTTATTAATTCTCTTCTCGACTACATATTTTGTTTCACTTGCTGCATCTTTTCTGAACCTAAGCCTTTAACTCTCTTTTCCATTTTCTCCAGGATCAACCCCACACAACTCAAATTATCTCCCTGCAACCTGAGACACGGAATGCCTGAGGGCGGGAGGAGTTTCTGAGAGCAGAGCCAGGCACCGATCCAAGGCTGCGGAAACGGCACAACAATAACCAGCTGCTTTGGGTACCTCCCTGGTAAAGTCCTCCGTTGTTTTAAAGGCGAGCTGGCCGACAGCTTTCAGCAGATTGCATTGTGGCCCCTCCAGCAAACATGGGTGGGAGGGATATTAATAGAAATTGTGAAATACATCGCTCCGCACTATTGCACCAAGGAGAGGTGATTTGTAAAGCATGTTGGGAATGTGTAGTTCAGCACAACCATGTGAGGCATTTCCTTTCAGGCCTTTCTTCAGGCAGCGCAAGTTGCTCATAGGTCAAAAAGTTGATCGTACACTGATGGAGTCCATGTGTCTGATGACCAGGGTACACGCTGCTCATAAAAGCTGCTTCAACATTTCTTGTGTCTTTCCTTGGCTACAGTTGCAAGAAAGCAACATTGTTTAATTGACAAAACACATTAGCAGAGCTCATAAATGAATCTATGAACGGATTTTTCTGCCAAATCTCTTCTACAGTTCGTATTTCCCCAGGTTTTCCCCCAGATTTAACACAATTTTTCACAGCAGCTTTCTGACAGTGACTTGCTGCCAATGCATTGCAGCACCACTAGAGAGCTGACTGACTTGAACAAGATATCATCACCTCTTCATAATGACATGCATGATTGCCCCTGCAAATCATGTAATTATGATAAAGATTTCAAAGGAAAGAAGGTAATTTATTTACATGCTGTCCTGAAATACTCAGTCTCTTGTGAAGCAAAATCTGAATTTCAATATGGAAGTCTTTAGAGTTACTGTAACAAGATCAATCAGTTAACCAGGAAGGAATCAAAGTGGTTATTAATAAAGCACTGCCAAGAAAAGTGCTGCAGGGCACTGTGCTGCAGTGTAGAGTTACAATATGCTATAAAGGATGCATTTATTTCAAAATTAACATCTTTAAAAAGCAGCAAATTCTGTTTGGGAGAAAGCAACACTCAAGTTTCCAAGTGATCTGGACCTTTCTAAATCTTGTCAAATACCAACAGCCAAGCCTTCTGTTTTTCAGCTCAGCCAAAAAGCAAATCTTAAACATAAACAGCACTAAGGCTTTGGCACAAAGCTGAATTTGTAATTCAGCACTGAGCCAACTACTGAATTTATTTTTCCTAACACCTAAATACCCCTTTGGGCTTGTAACACCATGGGTGCTTGGTGCCCCACAGCCCCAGTCTTTCCTCCAGAGAGCTTACAGAACCCACAGCCAGGCAACATGGGCTTGTTTTGTCTTTATTCTCTGAGTGTAGATGGTGTTCAGTTCTGCTAAGCTAAAATAAATATCTGAACTTAAATATAACAGCCACATCCTCCAGAGAAGTGATTGCATAAATGTGCAGTTTGTGGCCTTGCTTTCATATTAATTAATTCTGACTGCATCTCAGTTACATCATCAGGCCATGTTTTCTCCTTATTATTTCTTACTACCTGTCCCATTTCAGACAGCAAAGCCACCTCCAACAGCTCTGTAATAAGAGAACATCCATGGCTACCTCTAGTTTGTGGCAGAGCTCTGAGGAGCTGTGCTTACCCCTCCAGCTGCCAGCAAGGAAAAAGGAGAAGATTCAGAGACTGGCAGTGCATAAGCAACAGTTACTGACCTCAGCTTTCCCCTTCTGGTCCAGGCAGAAAGAGCATGCCCAGCTCTCCACAGCTTTCTGTGAGTTTTCTGCCTCAGGTCATCTCTTTCACCTATCATCCTGTTTCCTGTGCCAGGGAGTGCTTTATCTCAGTCAGGCATCTCCTTAGGCTGGCAGGGTTCAGATTGCCTGTGACCTCTGTAATCCTGAACTAACTGTGCCTGAAGAACAGGGGGTTTATAGGTATCCTCTGGCTTCAGTGCTTAATGTTGTTAATGTTGCTTTCACCCTGTAGCTACAGCACCACTGAAATGGAAATGTCCAATGAATCACTTTTTTCCTTTTGTCATGTACAAGGCTTTTTCTGATTTACAGCAGGGGAGCACGATGGGTTTCTGTGAAAGCAGAGGGTCAGAAAGGAGGTCATCAGGTTTTTCAGATACACAGTTTACAGGCTGCCTGGCCCTTACCTTTGGCATTGGAGCTCAAAATGGTTCCCACAGACATCATTAGTGGTACCTATATCCAGACTTTGCCAAATGCTGCATAAACTCAAAGGCTTTGTCCTAGAGAACATTTTCTCTCCATCTTTTCTCACCCTCACTGCATGTTCTGCCCCAAGGCAGAATGGAAGCAGTTGGTGGTGGCTGTACCATGACTGCTCTCATGTGAACACTTCCCACTGCAAACTGTGGGGTTCCAACACTGATTTCTCTTCACAGAACCAATTTCATGACATTCAGCCACCCTCAGTAACAGTTAAATCTGAATTGTAAAGTAGGTTCTAGTCTGCCCTCCTGCAATCATCTGTCCATCCAGGTTTAATTCCTTCTAGTTGATAAAGAGATAAATTCCATTCCTGGACAACCTAATCCAATTTCCATGTTAGCCTTGCTTTGAGCAGAGGATCAGGCTGGAGACCTCCAGAGACCCCTTCCAACTCAAATTTCCTTTGATCCTACATTGTCTAAGAGCAGGTGTGTTGGGTGTCCATGCCCAGGTGTTGTCAGTGGAGAGGCTGCAGGGGTGGTCTCTGAGAGAAGAGCTGTGGGGCTGCCCCTGCAGCAGAGCCAGCTCCAGCCAGCTCCAAAATGGACCCACCACAGGACACAAATGGGACAATCAGCTGCACTGGCAGCACCTCTGGGAAAACAGTTAGGAAAGGACAAAAATGTGCAGCAGCTGAGAGGAGTCAGACAAACGTGAGAGAAGCAACACTGAGACACCAAGGTCAGTGAGGGAGGGGGAGCAGGAGCTCCAGGTGCCAGAGCAGGTTCCCCTGCAGCCCATGGAGAAGACCATGGTGATCCAAATTGCCCATAGAGGACTCCACTGGAGCAGCTGGATGTGCCCTGAAAGAACCTACAGCCCATGGACAGTCCGCACCAGAGGGCTCTGCAGCCTGTGGAGAGGAGCCTGTTCAGGAGAAGGTTTTCTGGCACGACCTGTAGGTCATGGGGGACCCATGTTGGAACAGTCTGCTCCTAAAGGACAGTATCCCATGGAAAGGACACACACTGGAGCAGTTCTTGAAGAGCTACAGCCAGTGGGAAGGACTAACCCTGGAGAAGTTCCTGACACTGCAGCAGGGGAAGAGCATGAGGAGGAAGGAGCAGCAGAGAGGGAAGTGTTATGGACCAACCACAACCCCTATTCTCCATCCCCCTGCATGGAACAGAGAGGAGGCAGCTAGAACAGCTGGGGAGGAAGATGTGGAGAGCTCATTTTTAATTGGCAATAAATTAAAATTAGTTTTTACCAAGTCTGTTTTGCCTGTGATGGTAACTGGTAAGGGATTTCTCTGTCTTTATTCTAAGCTTTTCAATCTCATTCCTCTCCTCATCCTGTTGAGGAAGGGCAGTGAGAGCAGCTGGGTGGGCTCGTCAGCCAGCCAGGCTCAAACCCACCACAGCAGATACTGAACTTCCCAAGCAATTGCTGGAGTCCATCAGTGCTGGTCACTTTTCAAACACCACCTCCTAAGGGCACAGGAGCAGCAATTCCCAAATGCCAGAAGTCAAGCAGCTGAGGCAGAAGCCAGCTTGGCTGAGCAGGGATCTCTTCTTGGAAACAAGGTAAAAAGGAAGGTGTATGCCCAGTGGGAGCCAGGTAAAGTGACATGGGAAGAATTCCAAGATGCTGCTTGCAGCTGTAGGGAGAACATTCATGTGGCCAAAGCTCAGCTGGAGTTGAAGCTGCCAGAAATGTGGGGGACAATAAAAAGGGGTTTTTTTCAAATACATTAATGGTGATAAGCAATACAGAACTGTCATTGTCACATTCCAGGGTGAGGATGGTCACCTCCCAAACAGGGGCAGAGGCTTTTAACACTTTCTTTGCCTCTGACTTCAACATGGATGATGGACCAAGGTGGTCTCAGTGCCCTGAGATAGAGGACCATGACTGTGAGAATGATCAACCCAGTCAACCCTGAGCTTGTGCATGATCTGCTGCTCCAGCTGCATCCCTACAAATCTCTGGGTTCTGAGGGGATTCATCCCAGAATCCTCAAAGAACTAGCTGATATCATCACAAAACCTCTCTCTGTGATGTTTAGGTGGTTTTGGTAATCCAGAGAGGTCCCAGCTGACTGGAAACTGATGAACAATGGCCCAATTTTCAAAAAGGGCAAGAAGGAGGACCCCAGAAACTGGAGCCCTGTCAGTCTCACTGCAGTGCCTGGAAAAGGAGAAGATTATGGAGAAGGAGAGAAACACTTGAAAAAATGCTGCATCTGTCACAGCCAGCACGGCTTCATGAGAGAAAAGTCCTGCTTATCAAACCTGATTTCCTTTTAAGACAAGGTACCCCACCTGGCTGATCAAGAGAAGCCAGGTGATGTAACTTTTTGGATTTCAGCAAAGCTTTCCATACTGTCTCTCACAGGATCCTGCTGGACAAACTGTCCAGCCCAGAGCTGGAAAAACACATCATATGGTGGGTGGGCAATCGGCTCACGGGTCAAGCACAGAAGGTGACAGTGACTGAGGTGACATCAGACTGGCCACCTGTCACTAGTGGGGTCACTGTGAAGTAACCAATTATGCAAAAGCTGGTGACAGGTAAGGATGTTCCACAGTATTTGAATTTCTGAGCATCACTGCCACTAATTTTTTATCTTAGCAGATAAAAAGACCAAGGCAAGTCTTTCCTCCAGCCTGTCGTGCTTCAGGCCAGTACATACTGCTTGTAGGATATAAGCATTATCCAGTGGGATCCTGTCCTGTATCAAAAATAGCTTGGCCAGCAGGCCCAGGGCAGTGACCCTTCCCCTGGACTCTGCCTTGGGGAGGCCACACCTTGA
>JAWWLZ010000082.1:148092128-148121012 GCA_035041345.1 Poliocrania exsul | reverse complement strand
TTCTCCCAGGCACTCAGCAATAGGACAAGGGGGCACGATGGGCTCAAGCTCTGCCAGGGGAGATTGAAGTTGGAGATCAGAAAATAATTATTTGCAGAGAGAGTGCTCAGGCGTTGGAATGGGCTGCCCAGAGAGGGGATGGATTCCCCATCCCTGGAGGTTTTTCGACTGAGATTGGCCGTGTCCCTGAGTGCCATGATCTGGTAAAGGGACTGGAGCTGGAGCAAGGGTTGGACTTGATGACCTCAGAGGTCTTTTCCAACCCAATCAATTCTATGATTCTATGATTCATATAAGGGATAGATAGACAGATAGATAGATAGATAGATAGATAGACAGACAGACAGATAGATAGAAATAGAGATATTAACTATATCTATATAAAGATGTAGGATATAAAGATGATCAGTTGGTTTTGAAATTGTAAACTTAGACCAGGATTCAGACTGATGGTGAGATGAGAACACCACTGAGAAGAGAAGGAGCTTGGACTGGATTTCAGCTGGTACTTTTCAGCTGGTACCTAAAGATTGATGTGATAAACTCAGATTAGTTGTTCTAATAAGGGCACAGAGACAGAAGAATGACTAATAAATGCACATGGGAAGTGGCAGATTTCTCAACAAGTATTTGCATGTCTGCATCTTTCCAGTTACCACTGAGGCAAAAAAAATCCCACACTCGATGTCATCTGCACATTCAGTGCTTAGGCTGTCAGTGGAATGATTAAGAAGATGATTATGGAGGGGGTTTTCACCTTTTTATTGACTGCTATCAATTACTAAGACTGGCAAATGACTCTGCATGGAAGATTAGTCCCAGGTTGATAATTCACATGAAAAAACCCAACAAGCTGTGTTCCCCTTGCCTGCCAGCCCACTCGTGTTGAACAGTACCAGCAGCACTTTCTGTATTGGCACAGCAATGCTGTCATTTGGTTCCTCTGGTTTGTCAATAAAATATCTGTATCTGCATCTCTCTTCTGCCCTCTGTAAGACCACAGGGGACAAATCAGTGCAGTGCTTTCTTCTCTGTCAGGCAAACAGAGCTGGCTGCCATCCTGCCTTGACATTGAGGGTCTGAACTGCCTCCTCCTTCGTTTCACCTCTGTGCTGACAGGGCAGGTACAGCAGCTCCACAGGATTTCTTTTTAACCAGCTTATTTACCATGCTCCATCTGTCCAAAGCAAACAAACACTCTGAACAGGACAGCTGAGAGGCTGAACTAGATGTATACAGAGGTAATTACCTCTCTTATATTTTATGCAACCCCTGATCTTTGAGTTTAATAAACAAGGACTTCCTTCAGGCGCAGATGAAGAGCGTACTTTCTTCTTTCATTCTTCCTTTGGAAGGTAAGCACATCCTAAATGGAAGCAAGGAATTGCAGAAGTAGCTCCTCATTTTGACCATGTGTTTATATATTGAGTTTGAAGTAGCTTAATAAGCATTTTTGGAAGTGCTTTGTCTCTGACTGTGGCTGTATTCAATATAAATTGGATGTGTATGGCCATCACAGCCTCTTGGCAGCCAAAGACATCTCTGAGGAAGCTGTGGGTAAAATTATTTACCCTTTCTCTGAAAAACAGAAGTCAGAAAAAGTGCTGGTGAAGTGTGAACTTCCCATCCCTTCTCTTCTGTTACTGATAGCAGGGGAGAAAAAGCTATAATTGTTGTTCCTGCCAGTGTGTGAAACCCAAGTCCCGTCTTCTCCGAAGGACCTTCTCAGAGTGAACTGTTTCCTATAACTGAGCTCAGGGTTTCCCCCACCACAAAGAACTCCTTTCCTCTTCCTTTTTATGTGCAGCGTCTTCCAGCTGAGAAAACCCCAGCTCCTTTTGTCCACAGACACTTAACTTTTGGTAGGCCTAGTTCCAGACTCCCCAGGAAAACTGTCTATTTGATTTTTCACTGAGACTCTACAATCCTGTTTTAGGTTTCACAGAGCCTTAATAATTTGACTTGATAAAATACCCCAACACGTATCCACAGCCACAGACTAAGCTCCTGCCTGAGCTTGCCTGAAACTAGAGCTCAGGACTTGTTAAATTAGTTTGACATCAGTCTACACAGACCATCTAACCCACCACCTCCCTCCAAGGACAGGGAAATACTTCCCATGCCATAAACTTCCTTTTTGGTACAGGGTCATCAAACTCATAGTTGTCTGAAAGAGGAACAATGCTGTTCTTCTCCAGGCTCCAGCTCTGAAGGTCATGAGGAGAAGGCAGGATCCACTCCAATTGGTAATGACAGAAAATATTCATTCAAAAACATTCAGCGTGTCAAGTGGCACTTCAAAAATCCTTTGAGGGCAAGATGGGCACAGCTGCAGGCTCTGCCTCTGTCTGGGCAGGAATAGGGCACAGAGGGGTCACACTTGCTCAGGACTGAATCATCTTGCACAAATCACATTAGAAAGATATTTCTAAAGGCTTCTTGAAAGAGATCAGATATGACAACCTCAAATTCAGCCTTTAAACTGGGACAGAGGAAATCTTGTAAGTTTAAAAAGTAATAGATAAATCTTTGCAATAATTGAACAGGATGCAAAACCAGAGGATCTGTTTTTCAGGAACTACACTTTAGCTGCTGTTGCACGTCACAAATAACTGTAACTTCATACAAAGCCTTTTTCAGAGTGGTTCTCCCAGTTGTCTTCACTGCAGACAGCAGACAAAGAGTGTTCAGGGTCAGTGGGCCATGTCAGCAATTGACTCTGAGGAGCTTTGAGAGATTAAAAGTTGGAGTTCTTTTCACTTTAAGAGTTATTTTCTGTTCCAAATAGTAGTTTCAAAATCAAGTTTTATGCGAGTTTACCTATGATGGTTCCTTCCTTACAGTCCCTCCCTTGTGCTGGGCTGGGCTGGCTGCTCTGACAGGAACGTGCTGGCTCTGAGTCCTGCTGAGTGTTTTAGTTCTGTGCCAACACACACAGGCAGTTCTCTCACCCCCAATGAAATGCCTTTTACTCCCCCAGCTCAACACACACTTTGCTGAAGTCAGAGTAGTCACCATCAGTATCTTAGCCACTGAAAATGAAAATAAAACCCAATCTGATATGGCAGAGGCTGCAATTGCTAAAAAATCCCTTTGGCAATTTTCATCTTAATGACCTCCTCTGCTGATATCAGAAGGTTATGGCCCAGCAGCTTCCAATTTCTGTGCTCATTGCCTGTCTAAATTCATCCTGCCTTTCTGTAGAAGGACTCTAAGACTTTTCCTGGACTGATTCATTTAACAAGACTCCTCAATGCTATTTAAGCACACTTAGACATGCTCATGAATTAACCTTCATAACCTCCATTACGAATTCATGGGTGTCATACTTACTGCACAAATTAGTTACTGTTAGATGTTCAAACAATCAATTTCACACTTTCTTTCATGCTCTGGGCTTACAAAAATATTTACAGAGCTCTCTCGTTAGCTTTTCTCAAATCCTTCATTAGAATTTTTTTTGCCACAATAGGGAAGCCTTGGCAACAGCTCAGCCCCTGTGCTGGCTGCCTATCACACTCATCAGGAGCACTTCACCTCTGCCTTAAATTCCCCTCTGTACCCATCTGTTGTCCCAGATCTTACACCTCAAAAGCAATTTGGGGCAGGATTAGCTTTCCATCTCAGTTTTTTATTGCTTCAGTCACAATGGGATCGTTTTCTGTGACTGAAATCCAACATGCACAGCAGTGAACAAATGGGGAGACAGACAGAGAAAGGCAAAATGACTTGCTTAAAATACCCTGTGAAAGGGGGGAGTCAGGGCACTGTTCATCCCTCTGTGTCTGCAGCCTTTTTCCCACAGCTGTCATCCTTCTCATTAAAGAGGAAGTCCAGGCATTCTAGTAATGATTAAAAAAATCAAATTTAAAAAAGGAAGGAAGATCACAATGGATAATTCTAGGGAAAGAGAAGAGTAACTCCTATTTTCCAAGAGCTCCTACAAAACGTGTCATGGGTGCCTTTAACCACTAGGAGCCGTATTCAGACCATCTCCCGCCTGGCAAATTTCAGCCTTTAGGGCAGGGGAACAGAATCATAGAGGATGGAAAAGACCTCCAAGTCGAATCCAGCCAGTTAAGCTCTTTCATCATCCAGGTCTGCCAGAGGTTTCAATCACCTACACTTCATCTATCCTTGTGTTTGGGATTGAGTGCAATCCCTTCACACCCAGCACAGCCAGCCACTATTGACAGAGCTGCTGGGGAAGTGGCCCTCCTCAATCTTACACAAAAACTTGTGGCAGTATTTCCAAAGAGTGTTTGTAGACATTTCTGATTCCAGTGGGGTTTGTAGCTACAACTCTGACTTCTCAGGAAGTCACTTCAGCTAAAGGGTCCGTTCTCATCATTGACCCACCCTGATTTCACAACACTCCCAACTCTACAAGGTTCTGGAGCAGGGGCAGACATGGCTTGGCTGGGATTTTTAGTTACTGTGAGTTAATATACACTTTTGTGCCTTCAGTTTGCCCAAAAATCTGATGACATTCAGTATTTGATTATTTTTAATAGCTGTTCATGCAAAGCTTGAAATGTCTTTCTTGGGGGATTTTGCACTCTCGTGGTATTCACCATTTCAAAGCTCAGCTATCCCCAATGCCTCTGGAAAAGTATGCCAGGTCTGCTGCAGAATGACTGGAATCTCTCTGTCCAATGCCTGGTTAGCAAACAGTTTGAAAATATGAGCAGTTTAATGCAAAAAATCCTGAGCTTTGCCACTTCTCTCAATCAAATTCTGTCCAGTCTAACCAATTTGCACACACACAAGTCTGAAAATTATTTAGAAGCCAAACCTTTTGTTCTCTTATTCACTATTGGAGGAGGTAAATAATAAACAGACAATTTAAAATTACATATACAAATTTTTAGGTATTATGACCATGATTTATTATAGCAACTTCCACAGCCTCACTGCACTGGCCACCTCCCTGGAATCTGAAACTCATCATCTCTTATTTCCCAGCCTACTGCAGATATGAACAAGGAGGATTAATTAGTTGACACTTTGAGAATTATTTAATTTCTGTCTGATGCCAATGCATTGCAGTGCTGTGCACTTCTCATATAAGGAATCAGCACTCAATAAACACCTGAACAACCTACAGATGAAATTTGGTCCCATGAGGTTCAGAGCTCAACAGGTATGAGCCAAACAGGAAGAAGCAGCACTGAAGGCACCTGTGGTGAAGTGTGTGGTGTGAGGGTGACCAGTGTGTGCAGTCTGGATGTGGCTTTGAATCAAAATGCTTTGGGAACCCCAGAGTGAAGGGGTCAGTTTGGAAGTTCTGTTAAGTAGCACATGAATTATTTCAGAGAGGAGTCTGCATTTGCAGCATGTGGTGTTGACACACTGGTGGCCTCTTCTATAAGGAAGCACTGACATGGCTGTGCACCAGGTTTTTTAAACCAGACTTTGTAGCAACCTGTAAAATCTGTAATGTGCTCACACAAGTCATTTCTGAACACCAGCACCAGTGAACCCTTGTTTCCTGGTGACTGCCAAGCAAAATCACCAATGCAGCTTTTCCCACAACAGCAGCCCCTACAAGATGTTCTTCCCACGTGGATTCTCTAACTATGCATGAGCTTCCAGCCTTTACTTTGGTAGCTATGCTTACAGGTGCTTGATTTTTCTACCCTTCTGCCTGTTTTCACAAAGGTGGCATGAACTTCTGTTCAGCATTTTGCCCTTCTGTCTTATTTGACTGAAAACAGATTTAAATGTTATTACCAAGAGGAGAAAGGATGGGGAAATCCATCAGGTGCTGTGGCTCTGCAAGTCTCCAGAGGAAACCAATCAGAAAATAAGGAATTAAACTCCAGCCAGCATCAGACAGGAAAACATAGCTGTCATCAGACAGAATGAAAATGCTCTGGCAGTAAAAAATAACAGCTCTTTCACTCTGTGCAGGTCTCTTCCCAAGCAGCACAGAACATCCAAATGTAACCTTTTTTCCTCTGGAATCCAGCACTGACTGGATTTTTTGTTCAGCTTGTATGTGCTGTTGCTGTACTGAGGAAGCACCAAGGTCTTTATCTCATCTCCATGGCAAAAAGCAAGGATGGATAGGTAAATTTTGCAAAATCTGCTTTGTATTTCCCTGCTTAGAGAAAATAAATTCTGTTGAGGGGGCAGAGAGAGAAGGGCTGACAACTCTGAGACAGCACAAAGCCTCCTTTGGCTGCATTCCCAGCAGGAAAACATTCCCTGTCAGGATGTTAATTGTGTCACACACATCCACACCTTTTTGTGCTTTTCCAGCAGTCCACACCGGCTGCCACAGAGGCAGCTCTGGTGGAACCCTCCCTGTTCTGCAGGGTTACTGTCTGCAGACAAGAGCACCACCATTGGCTGCTGCTCAGCTGCAGGGACAATGCAGACACAGTTATGTGCAAACAACTCCTCGCCTTGTAGGCAGCAAGTCACATGCCTGACATGAAGTGTAAATCATGTGCAATCTCATCCCTGGCCCCTGTCCAGATCCCTGCTTACCCCCCCATATCTGAGTATACAGCACTGACCACCTCAGCTGAAACTCTCTTTAGTTTATTGAAGTAACAGGCCACAGTTCCTTTGGTCTTTAGCAGCACACAGGTGGGAACAGCCCTCTTGGTCCCAAATTACAGGCAGGACACAGCACATCTAAGTGTCTTACTACATTGCTACACCATCCTTACTTCTAACAGCAGTTCAGAGACCTCTTACCCAGGCCTGGCAAAGCCTGGCCCCCGTGGCCACGCAGTCATCGGTAGCAGGTGGCCTGAATTGCTCTCCTGAACTCAGGATGCCCTTGTTGTTCCATCTGTCCCTGACACCGTGAGGAATGTCCTCCCCACACATCACGGTGCCATGCAGGGTGAGCTGCCCAGCTGGGGTTGGAGTCTGACTGTGGGTTCCTCCAGCCCTCTCCTGTCTCTGTCCCCACATCCCTGAGCACAGGGATCAGCTGAAAGAGGGGAAGCAGCAGCTGAACAGAGTTAGGAGCAGCTCAGGGCCATCCCAGCCCTCCCCACCAGGTTCTAACCCCGGGGCCATCCCAGCCCTCCCCACCAGGCTCTAACCCCGGGGTCTCCTAAAGCCTTTGACCCTTGGCAAAAGGGCACTGTGGCCTGGGGATAGAATTTTATGGTGTAATCAGCAGGACCAGGTTTAATACCTGATGTGATCACAGCCAGAGTAAGCAGGTGGGTGAAGTCTTTAAAGTTATACATTATAATAGGGTTATACTTAAATATATGTAATTATAGATATTTAGAGTCATTCTAGGAGGTTGCTGAGATCCAGCTTTGAAATGTTTTGTGCTTTACAGTCCAAATGCTGTTTGTGCACATCCCAAGTAGTGCAAGGGGCCAGCACAGCAAACAGCATTCCCTGGGGGCTCCCATGGGAGCAGGGGTGGATTGTCCCCACGGTTCAGCAGAACATGAGGGCCAGCTGAGTGCCATCCCCACACCTAACAGGCTCTGAGGTGTGGACACTCACTATTTCAATATCCTGGCTAGAAGTTGTAGCACTGCAGATCTGCTTTTTGAACTTCAAAAAAGGCACACCTGACAGCACAAATTAGTCACAGCTAAGGAAAACCAAAGAAAATGCATTAAAATTAGAGCAAAGACTTGGCTCTCAGGAGAGACTGGTGTTTTCATTAGCTGCAAAGTACAGATAAGATTTTGTGTCTGTTTCCTATTTACATTTTGAGTTGCTGGGTATTCCCTTCAAGCAGGAGCTCTGCAGTGCTTCCCACCCCAGTTGTTTTCCATGATTTCTGCACTAACCACTTCTCTTCTGGAAAATTCAATTCAAGCCCATGTGTACCCCTAATGTAGGGAATCTTCAAGGACCTGAGATATATTCTATTTACATCAGTCTATTTTTGTACCACTCAAACATTTTCCTGCCGCATGGGTTTGCAACCAAGTCCTTGCTGTGAAATTCTTACCTCCTGACATAAAACAGAAAGGGAAACCTGGAGGGAAATGTCCCTTTTGCAGGTTGTGAGGGGAAGGCCTTGTGAGCAGAAACACAGATGAAGCTGAAAGGGCTCCAAGTGCCAGCCGTGTCCCCCTCTCAACGCTCGTGCAGCACCACTGCAGCTGGAGCAGGATATTCTGCCAGGAAGGAAATCACCTCCTCACCCCCGCAGGGATTTCCCCTGATTTGCAGATGGAAAAGTCCCATCGCTTCCTAAGCAATTCCTCAGCCCCCTCCTGTACCACCAGCAGCTGCTGAGGCTGCTCTCAGGGTTACAGGGAGCAAAACGCTGCTGGGCAACTCTGTGAGCCCTGCCCAGGCAGTGGGATGAGCAAGGACCTGGATACAACAGGATTTGGGGGTCTTTGGTTCGTGGTCCAGCTCTAGGGCTCTGCCAAGAAAGGATTTCGCTGAGTTGTGTTCAGAACCAGTAATTAGACTGTTCCCAGATGCTGCTCAGAGACAGCCTGTGAAGGAGGAAAGGAGGAGATGGATTTAGCATTTTTATAGAAGGTAGAAATTTGTTTTCTGGCAGCTGGGCTGGATTTAAGCAGCCTGGCAAAACCTTAACTCAGCTTTGAAGACACGCTTTACCACAAAGTGATTTCTGCTACAAAAAACCCCACTGGGGAAATAGGCTGGTTTTTATACAAATATTTCAAATGATCATTCTAGCAGAGGAAGCAAGAAAAAAGGCCAGCTCCAGATTTCACACTGTCTTCCCCATGGAGAATAATCCATCCCTATCTGTAACACGCAGGGCAGGTGGATGGGGAAGGAGAGGGGAGTTCCTGCTGGACCAGGACATGGGAGTTCAGATGGCACGTTCTTGGGTGGTGTGGTGGATGGAGGCAGTGCTTAGCCAGCAGTGATGTCCCAAGAGCACAAAGTACCACGAGGTTTTCATAATAAAGACCAAATTAGAGCCATGGAGGAACAATTAGTTGAAAGGACGGGTAAATTAAAGTTTGGCCGTTTACCTAAAGCCTCATATCAACACATTAATCAGATGGAGAACAAGGGATGGATCCCAGACTGAGGGAAACAGACAGTGCCAAACCCAGGCCTATGAAGATAAATCATCACAGAGGAAGATCATTAATATTAATTTGTAATGAATATTAATTTGTATGCGTGTGCTTTTTAGAGGCTTGAGATAACTCCAGTTTGGGGTGCATCCACCAGGCTCCTGTGCAGTGCTGGGCAATCTGCTCCTGAAATTAGGGACTGAAATCAGGAACTCTGTGGCCATTCATATGAGAACCTCCAGCTATATATATAAAAAAATCTACACTTTTGGAGAGGTGGCAAACATGGTCTGTAAGAGCTTTAAATTGCTTAACCTTTATAATGCAATGGACTGAAAGTATGAGGTGAGGGAAATGGGCTGCACAAGGGTGAATGACTGGAACAAGGAGAGTAAGGTGACCTCTGAGTAAGGTGGCTGAAAGGACACTGGATCAGGACAAGACCTGGGAGATTTCATGTCAGAGCGTGGCTTTCCATTGCAGCTGAGATGGCAGCCTGAGCTGTTGCTGTAAGCACAGGGGCTCATCCCTGGTGCCAAATGTGTTTATTTCTCCTCACCATGAACAATTCCCTGTCAGTAGCACCCTGTCTCACCTCTCGTGGTGATCACGTGGCTTTTGGACAGGTCCTGGAAGATGCAGCGCTTGGTGCTCCAGGTTGGGCACTGCCGTGGGATGTGCAGAAGCACCTTGAACAGGCTGTGCTGGGGCATCTGCCAGACCACCTGCCCCACCTGCATCCCTCTTCAGGCAGCACCTCTTGCCTTTTGTGTGCTGCCCTTTGGCTCTTGGACTCTCCCTGCTCCCCAAAGGACAGAGGGAGGCAATTTTCAGCTCTCCTGAGGTCCCTTCCCTCCCTCCCTCTGCATGGGCGTCGCTGCCCGTGCGCTGCAGCAGTCCTGGATACCAGCACCGTGAGTAAAAGCTGGGAGACTACCAGCAGAGGAAATGCTTTGAAAATGAGATCTCCTACTTCTGTGCAAAGGAACAGGCTATTTTAGGAGCAGATTGTGTTGGAGATATGGGCTGGGATGGGATTACTGCAGCTGCTGAAGGAAATGCTCCTGTATTGAGAGCTTCCCAGTAAGCAAGGCAGACACACATCACATAAAGAAACCCTCCAGGTCCATCAGTTCCTCTCCCCTCTCTTTGGTACAATCTCTGCACTCAGATACGGAGCTTCCCCAACCCCAGAGACCACCTCTGGTTTCCAGCAATGTAAGGGACCAACCCCACCATTTGCACCTTCCCAAAAGAATCAGGTTTCCACACAGGTTCCAAATTACGGTGGAAAGCAAGGGTTGTCCTGCTGTCAGTCTGAGGGTAGCACTAAATCTCAGCAGTCCTGGGCATGTTTAACAGCAGTGTTAAGAAAAATTCAGTCCTGAGCAGCTCTCAAGGAAATAACACCCCATTGTCTGCCTGAGATTCACTGACTCCCCCTCCAGCTGCAGCTCCCCAGACACTTAAATGACGTCTGATAATTAAACATGCTGTGAAAGCAGCCACAGTGCTTGTCAGAGCTCTGCTGGGTTTCACCAGAGACGCTTCAGCTGAGACCTTCAGCTCTGAAATGTCTCGTGAGTTGGGACTGGCAGGGCACACACTTGTCATCACCTGTACCTCCAGTGCACAGGTCCCGTCTGCCGAGGCAGCACCTCCAGCCTGCAGTCCCAAAAGCAATCCCAGCAGCCCGCCCTGGTGTGGAATTCCCAAGCTAAACCCACGAGCGGGAGGAGCTGCAAGCCAGGCTGCAGAGCCCTGCAGACCTTTGTCCCTCATCCTGTTGAACGGCCGCTCCGAGAATTACCTGCAGATTTATTGCCCTTCACCGTAACTCGAGAAGAGCGTTGCTGTCTCTATTCTCACAGAGATTTACAGCTCGTTCTGCCCAGAAATGGGGCTTTTTTCTTTTTTAATTGAGTGATCTGTCTTTTGGGGAAATATTTTATTTTGTGCTGCATGTTTCAAGGTCTCTGCCTGTGTCAGTTCCACTTTATTTAGCCACCCTGTCACACCAGCCTTGTACACTCCCTGCTCCACTATCCATGGCAACCTTCATGGCTCATGCATTTATTTTGCCTTGACTCAGCTCCGTGATTCTTCCCAAACTGACTCTAGAGACTGGAATGTGGTCCTAAATTAGGACTTAACCTACATGGGAGGCTATTCCAGAGATTTTGGGGGACCTCCTCTGTGTGGGAAGCCTGGGAGTTCTACCAGGGAGCTGCCACAGTTCACTGTGCCTTTGTGCCACAGTAAATTCGTACAGGCACTGACTCAGGAGGAGTCCTTGGCTATTACTGGAGAAAGGTCAGTCGAGAACTGCATCCAGAAAGCAAACACAGACAAGGCTATATAAAGGATGGGCTGAAGGGTTATATAATTCAGTTACACAATGTATGTGATTGCTGTCATCGGAAGACAGTCTCCAGTGCTTGTTAGTCTGTTTCAAAAATAAATAACAGGACTGGGGAGTTCAGGGACAAGCAGTGTTCTTACAGCAATGAACAAAAACCCTCAAGGATTGGAGCCATTTCTCTGGGAAGGAAGGATAAGGTGTGATAAATCAAATGGTCCAGGATATGTGGATTAAGAATGCCTGTTTTCCTCTCATATAATAAAAGAGCAAAGTGTCACTCGAAGAGATGAGAAATATCAAATTACAATTTTACAGCAGCACTCACTCAGCATTATTACAAACCACAGAGCTCTGGAATTTATTGAAAACCCAAAACATGGGAAATCTTGATGTGGTCACAGGAACACTGAAGGCTAAAAAATAAAACCTAAAAACCAGAACAGAGATAAATGCTTCAGTATCTTATATATAGGGGATTGATAATACAGCATCAGGGGAAAAGAGATATCAAGGATTGTTTCCACCTTCTACTGGTGTCTCCATTGCTAAACCCTCTCAGAAACAAGCAATCCCACCAAATGTCCATGGATCCAACAGGACAGCAATGTCTGTGTTCCTAAGGGACAACAACAGCACTGAAGGCAGTGGAGCTGCCCCTTATCTCCAAAAACGTGTGACATCTGCCTGTTGTGCCCTTGCTGATACTTGACATGGCCATGCACACCAGAGCACTGTTCAGAAACAGCTTCCAAAGATGCCAGTTCAGCCAGGAAAAATGTTATGACTGAAAGAGCTCAGAATTGGTGAACTTTCATCAGGTCTGAATTCCAGCTCTGGTTGCCCTGGAAACACTGGGATGCTGAAGACACCTCAGGGTCTCAGGGCAGCCTTGTCCAAGGGGTTTGAAGCTGGGTTTTCTTGGTTCAGGTGCACACCTGTGCCACGTGGCAGCTGCACTGGCTGTGGGTCCCTCCTGCCCCCAGCTGGGCATCTCTGATTGCCCTGACAAAGTGGCAGAGGGAGCTCAGGCAGTTCAAACCCAGCCCAGGAGAAAGTGAGCACTGAACACACTTCTGGTTGCTCTCCAGTTGCACTGTGAGATGGAGCCAGAGGGACAGGACCAGTTTCCCCCAGTCCTTCCCAGCCCCCTGGATTCCATGCTACATGAAGCTGGGAAACTGCAGCATTTATAGATTTCATGAGGAGTTGTGTGTGCTTGGTGCCCCTCGGAGCAGGATCCAGTTTTATCCTGCTCTAAAGGATGGTGTTTCATGGCCATATATCTCCCTCAATCTCAAGGTCTCACAAAACTCTAATGACAAATTTATGCAGCCACAATCTAAATCCTCAGGTTATGAGACATTATAGAAGTGAATCATAGAATCATATCAGTTGAAAAAACCTTTAAGATAACAGAGTCCAACCACAAACCTACTTGACTGCCAAATCCCCCTCTAAACCAAGTCCCCAAATGCCATGACTACACAACTTTTAGATCTGTCCAGGGCTGGTGACCCCACCACTGCCCTGGGCAGCTGTGCCAGTGCTTGACAACCCCTTGGTGAAGAAATTTTTCTTAATATTGAATCCAAACCTCTCCTGGTGTGACTTGAGGCTGACAATCTCTTTTTGGGTAATTGCAAAGAGCAATAAGGTCCTACCTGAGCCTCCGTTTCTCCAGGCTGAGCCCCACCAGCTCCCTCAACTGCTCCTCATCAGCTGCTCCAGACCCTTCTCCAGCTCCATTGTCTTCTCTGGACATGCTCCAGCACCTCCCTGTCTTTCCTGTAGAAAACATCAAGTACCTCAGCCTTTTCCTCATCCTTTTCACTGTGGTTCCCCCTGCATCCAAGGAAGGATGGAGATTCTTCTTAGGCATCCGTTTGTTTTGAATTTCTGTATAGAATCATTTTTATTGTGTTTTACAGAAGTAGCCAGATTAAGTTCTAGTTGGGCTTTGGCCTGAATTAGAATATTTCTCCCTGCTTCACCTCACACCATCCTTGTAGGTCTCTGGAGTTGCCTGCCCCTTCTCCCAAAGTTCATAAACTCTGTTTTTTCCCCCTGAGTTCCAGCCAAGGCTCTCTGTCCACCCAGGCCGATCTTGTCTTTCAGCACATGGGGACAGCCTGCTCCTGTACCTTTCAGATTTCCTTCTTGCAGACTGTTCAGCCTTCCTGGATCCCTTTGCCCTTCAGGACAGCCTCCCAAGGGACTGTGCCCACCAGTCTCCTCATTTGGGGCCTTCTGTTCCCCTCAGGAAGGAGTCTCAGGTGGCAACGACCCATCTTTATGGACACAGCTTTGACTTAACCTTGGCAATACCTCTGACCTGGAGGAACCATCACCCTCATCACTGTTCAGTTCCTCTTGCAGACCCTCCTTCCTGTTGTTCTGGGGTACTGCAGAGGTGGGGCAGTCACAGAGGAGATGCAGCTGCTGTGCTGGGCAGGAGCTTTTTGCCACTGCCTCCTGTCCCTTGAGCCACTCAGTCCAGCCAGGCAGAGAGAGGACAGGGAATCCTCTGTGCCACAGGTTTTGTGTGCCTGTTGGGCCTGTCTCAGGGAGGGCAGGGTGTGATTCCAGCAGGCTGTCTCTCCCTGAGGCTCCCAGGTTCCTCAACATCCTCCCTTCCTCCTGCACTCTGGCCCTGAGTGGTGGATTCCCTCCACCTGGCACACTCCTACAGGGATGCTCCCTGCTCAGGCTGGCAAAGTTACACCCCCTCCACATCACCACCCTCATTAATTGTGCTAATTACTGTTGTATCTGGAGAACCATCCACTTCAGGGTCTGCACAAGGTTTTTCTGCACTGGTTTAATTGATGTTCCTGCTCTGTGAGGGACTTGATACCTGTGACCATGGGTGAGTCATTTTGAGTTCCACATTAATAGAACAAGGTTAATAAGAACATCCTCTTTCACCTGCAGGAGGAGATTATTCAAGTTTATGGGTCATTCAACTTAGAAGAAGCTGGAGACCATAAAGCATCTAAGGAAAGAGACCCATGGAGGAAACACAGGTAGAAAAAGGCCCCAGAGCTTGAAGCTTGACTGCCTGACCACCCTGGAGGCAACGTGGATGTGGTGACTCTCTGCAGGCCAAGTCTCCACAGAGATGTTTCTGGTAAACACATTCAGACCAAGGGGTCATTAGGGCTAAACTTTGGTTTAGGTTTTTGTTTTCTCAACCTATCCAACCCAACATGGGTTTTTCTATCCAACCCAACATGGGCATCCCAGTAGTTTCCTCAGTGACCAGTCCATGTGTCAGGATGGTTAAAATTGTTATATATGAGGTGAACAACTCAAAGAGTAGCCCATACCTGCCTAATTTAGATAAGAAAGCCACTGAATTTCCCCCATTTCTCTTAATTCTTTTACATACAAGGGAGGAAGTGTCTGTGGACTAAAACTCATGAAACTGCCACCTCTGCTGTGGATTTATTGTCTAGGCAGAGGAAGAAGCAATTACAGTTAAGGGAATGGTATGAAAAATAACTGCTTTGAATATTTCTTTCCAATTTTAATCAATGTTGGATATAACAGTGGAAAAGTCAGTGTTTATATTTAATGTCCAAGACCATAACTCTACAAATTATCACGTTATTTTCAGGTAAAAGCATTGATAGGGAGCACATTTCCCATTTAGGATGAATGGCTAAGATCAGACCTGTATTCCTGCTTGATCTTTCATGTCCTTGAATATGCAGGGAATGCAAACAGCACCACATTACCTCTCCAACTAGGAGGAAATAACATAGCCCTAATGTTGAATCAATTCACAGAATAAAACCTGTGAAACCTGCTGAGGAAATCAATATGAGGAAAGAGTGAATTGAACAGCTATTCTGCAAATGGGCAGAAAAAAAAATATTAAATTGTGGCTGTCCTGGTTTGGGTATCCCTGGGAAGTATGGGCCTGAAAACCCCATCTAGAGTAACAAATTAATTGAGAACCGAGTAGGGAGATTGAGGGGGGAAAAAACAAAGGAAAAAATAAAAATTGAAATTAAAAATATTTTAAAAGAAGGGCAATGGAGGGAAGCTGGGCAGTTACAGATAAGAAGTATCTTAATGGATAAGTTATATGCATAAGGTTAATGGATAAAAAGATAATGGATAGGTGAGGAGAAGAGTATGAAGGGAAGACACTGTTCAAAAGAGGAGGGTTAAAGGCAGTAGAGGAAGAATAAGTTGAACACTTTTCTTTCTGACACAAGGTGGGAGTGCCAGCAGGATGTGCCCTGCAAGAGCAAAGCTGTGAGATGAAGAGGACAAGACCTTTGAGAAGGTGGAGGGAGAAAAGTGCCAGAAATAGAGCCAGGTGTGAGTGCTGGATTTTATGTGCTGTATAGCACAGCCCTCACATTTCACCTGCTGCCCTCTCCCTTTGTGCCAAAGGGCCGATCTCCTTCCCCGAGGGGATGTGGCACTAAAGACTCAGAGACAGAAAATGCTCTCAGATGGCTGTGATCTTGTCTGTGACTGGGGAAGGATTCCAGGGACAGCACGACACAAAGAGGAGGACAAGATGGTTGAAAGGAATGAGAGGTAATGGAAGGGGAGGGTCAGAAAAGAGAAATGTTAAAGATGAGTAAAAAAAATAGAGTGTAAATAAAGGTGTGTGCTGGTGAGAAGAGGGGAGGAATGAGGAGGAGAAGGAGACAAGGAATAGATGACAGGTCTAATGTGGATTAATATGACATCAGAAGAACTGTCTGTGCATTGATGCTGACACAGCAACCAGTTTGCCCAGGCTGAAAGTAGATAATTAATACCACCCTGTAGGAGCTGCAGTTCATCAAAGCCCTGTAGTGTAACCCCAGAAACCACCGGTGTCTCCTTTCCCTTAATTTGTTTTAATAGAACACTTTTCCTGCCTCTTCCTGTATTTTTTAGCAACTCCTTGCAGCGTTTTTTATCCTCAGCACTCGAAGCAAGTGATAAGCTGCTGGTAACCTTGTTTGCAATTTGCAGTTCATT
Organism: Poliocrania exsul; assembly: GCA_035041345.1. Lineage (NCBI taxonomy): Eukaryota > Metazoa > Chordata > Aves > Passeriformes > Thamnophilidae > Poliocrania > Poliocrania exsul. The sequence goes on along the minus strand of JAWWLZ010000082.1, from coordinate 148,104,662 downwards.
AAAAGTTCAGTTGGAGGCAAGGGCAGCACTCGTGTGCAGGGTGAATTATTGAGCAGATGTGTTTGGTCTGAGCCTTGTCTCCACCAGCTTTTAAAGGTGCCACCTAATCCTGATCTGCCAGCACTCACTGCACTTTCCTGCTCCACAACTCTGGTGTCAGTGGTGGAAAACCCCCAAGTATTGACTGCAAAAAAATACAAAGTTCAACACAGTGTCACTGAGAAAAACAGAGTAAGATGAGTAATAAGGTTAAGAGATCTATATATGCAAACACAGAGAAGCTCATCTCCAATCATATTGGTGCCCCAATCATATATAGAGTGCCCTGATTGTGTATATTTTGTATATATATCATATGTACAGTGCCCTGGTTGTATACACAGTGCAACGAGACTCCAGGCAGAAATCCAACACCCTTCTCAGCCTCTCTGTTTCCACTGTTGTTTCCCAAACAACATCTTTAAGCAAAAGGATGCCAGAAGGAACAGGGGCAGCTCCCTCCTTCCCAAAGAGATGCAGGATTTGGTCTTGTCCCATGGGAAATGTCCTCCAACACAGAATTCCTAGAAAAGCTGTAGCTCAGCAGCAGCACAGCTCCTATCCCTAATCTGTGCAACAGATGCACCAAGCCAAGCATGTCCTATATTGTAAGCTGTTGCTTCACAGCCTTCTCTCTCCAGGGTTTGCTCTTTTCCCTCTAATCTGCTGGATGGAGGTGATGAATATTTAAGTGCTCGGTGCGACCCCAACTGTCCTGGCAGAGTGGCTGGAGCTGCAGGAGCCGAGGATCATCGTAATCAGCTCCATGGGTGGTTGTGCCTGTGGCCAAATGGATTCCATATGTGAGATCATCTGTCATGCAGAAGGCACCGTCATTACTTCCCTCTCTAGGAAGTCCTTCTGCTCTCCTGGATGGAACACACGGACACTGACCCCAGCCATGATGGTGCCAGCACAGACCGAGCTCTTTGGTGACTTCCAAAATTCCAGTGCCTGCTCATTGTTTTGGACTCCAGAAAGGTAATGTTGCTATTTTATTAATTTTATTGCTAACACAATTTTAACTCCAGTGTCCAGATACCTTTGAGAAACATCATCTTGGGGAAGGATTAAAGATGTGCCACACCTGTGCTTTTAATTTTAGGCTTACACCAGTAACCAAAGAGCAACAAGTTGTCCCTCTGCAGATCTGTGCAACGTGCTGGACAGTCAGTTTATTGCAGCCAACATCCTCATCCTCGTTTGTCTTATTAATAGGAAGGCAGGTTCTCCTGCCCAGAGCAAGGAGTCTTATATTAGTGGGCAAGGCATCTGTGGAAAGGGAGGTTGTGAGCTGCTCTCTGTGTCCCCTGGGAGTGGGTCAGCTGAAACTGAAACCAAAGTTGAGTTAGAGAGGGCAGAACCCTTTGAATATTTCTTTCCAATTTTAATCAATGTTGGATATAACAGTGGAAAAGTTAGTGTTTATATTTAATGTCCAAGATCATAACTCTACAAATTATCACGTTATTTTCAGGTAAAAGCATTGATAGGGAGCTAGAGAGTTTGCTAGAGAGGACCGTGGAGAGGTGCCTGGGAAACCTCTGGCACTTTGTCCAATCTGTCTCTCATCTCCCAGGGATTGGTTGTGGGCTACCTCATCTGGATCTTTTACCAGACAGGTTTTCCACTCTGCTTTCAGCTGGTATTTAGCAGCAGATGTTCAGATTCTGACTATTTTCCAAAGCTACCCAAGTTAATTATTAGGTATAATTAACACCAGGAACCTGAATCCATTAGGTTGGACTCAGTCCTATTCTGTGTTTACCAAATAAAACCTTCATGTGAAGATCATCTCTTGGAAAAGCAATCAGCAACCCCAGCTCCCAGGCTCTCCCTGTGAGGAAGGGAAATACTTGTGGAATTTGGAAAGCAAGGAATATTACTGGAACATAGATATTTGTCCTAATAGCAGCTCAACACTTACAGACTCTCCCAATATACAGTGCTGAATTAATTACTTAGCCATTTATCTAAATTACCAAGCCATATATCTAAATCAAATGCTCAGGAAAGTGATTGATATTACTCAGAACTGCCAGTTAGTGGATCACTGTCTGTAACCAGGCTGTGGTAGTTGAAGGAGATCTGAATTTCCTATGGCTGGCAATGGATTGTTCCCAGAGGATGTGCAGCATCACTGGATTAAGGTTATAGGAGCAAAACACCTGCTGGAATTTGCCCAGTCTGACTCACACAGTTTGGGAAAGATGAAGTTGCACAACTCAGGGGCATTTTTAAGCACCTGCACTGAACAAACACCATGTTCATGCACTCTGAAGAACAACAGTGGGATGGGGACAGTTGCTTCACACTGAGATCTGGTTAAATAAATTGGAAGGGCAGTGCAGTGTTTGGGAGGTTTCAGTTCTAAAGCTATTTCAAGAAACCCATGAGGATTTCACTAAAAATCTGCAGCTGCAGTTTGTGCAGGCAAACAGGATGCTGTTCTATCACCAAAGGAATAACAAACAATTCCAAAAGAGGGGGTAATTTAGTTAAATATAGCACTTGAAATAATATACTGAGAATCTACATCTTTTGTGATCATTCTACCTTTTTATGCATGGATAGGAGCAAAATCCTCAGACTGATCATGACTGCAAATGGTGTTCCCATAAGAGAAGAAATAAAACACTGGAGACAACAGGTCAGAGGACATGGAGGCAGGCACAGCTCATGGAAGTGAGATAAAAGGCAAAAAGCACCTGAATGTCTGAGATCATCACTTTGGTTGCTTCCCAGCCTGGGTCCCTGAGCCCTGTGCTGGTCTTGGCTGGGGCAGTTTTCATCCTAATAGCAAGTAGGGACTGTGGTTTGGATTTGTGATGGGAACAGTGTTGATAACTCTGGGCTGTTTTCATTATTGCTGAGCAGGACGTGCCCAGAGCCAAAGCCTTTTCTGCTCCTCACTCTGCCCCACCAGTGAGAGGGCTGGGAGTGCACAGGAATTTGGGAGGGGACACAGCTGGGACAGCTGACCCCAACCAGCCCAAGGGACACTCCAGACCACAGGACATCGTGCTAAGTATATAAATCTGAGGAGAGAAGAAGGAAGGGGAGGACATGTAGGGAGAAGCTGTTTGATTTCCCAAGTTTTCCACAGGCTGGAGCCCACCTTTTCTGGGCATGGCCAAACACCTGCCCCTGGGAAGTGAGGAACGAATTCCTTGCTGTGCCTTCCTTGTGTGTGGGGCTTTTGCTTCCCCTACTAAACTGTCCTTGTCCCAGCCCACGAGTTCCCTCACTTTTCCAACTCTGTCCCCCGTCCCTTCAGGAGGAGCGAGCGAGGGCTGTGCAGGGCTGAGCTCTGGCTGGGATTAAACCCTGACAAGGATTAAATGCACAGCAACACTGAGGAAAATGTGCAACACTCAGACCACTGTGAAAGGGCTGATGGTCAGTGCATGAGCTTATTCTCTGATGTGGAGCAGTCCAAGGACCAGTCTCTGTTGTCTCTAAGAATCCTTCCCTGACAGCAGCCAAAGCAGATGCTCCAGGAAAAGAGTGAGAACTGGACACAGCAGAGTCCCAGTCTGCAATCATTTGCAGTTCAGGCACTTCCTGAAAAGATGGACTTGGTATATTAATAACACTCAATCTCTCTCTTCCTCGAAGAGAAGGGATGCTTTTGAAGCCACATCAGCTTTTAGTTCCCACAACACACTGTGGCAGGAAGTTCCAAAGTTTAACTACAGGCATGGAGAGTCACTTCCTTCCGTTTGCTTTGAGCTTGTCCTCTCCTAATTAAAATCACTGTTTCCTTCTTTTTTTTATTGGCAAATGCAATGAAAAATCAACCTCTTCACCTTCTCCATGATGCTCATGATGTTACAGATTTATCCTCAGACTGAAGTAGTAATTATTCAGTTCTCCCTTATATCAAGTAGTTACATACTCCTCACCAGCCTTTTCGTCCTCTCCTCAATCTTTTCACATCTATTGCTTCCTTTGCAAGTGAGAGGACCAGAGCTGCACACAGGATTTGAGTAGGAAAGCCATAGAGTTATGCAGTTATGTAGCAACATTCTCTGGTTTGCTCTCCTGTCCCTCTCCTGGCAACTCCCAACATTTGATTTGTTTTAATGACTGCTCTGAAGTGCTGAGCTGATGTTTCCATGAACTCCCTGTTACAGCCCAACTTTTCACTCCTGGTTGGTACCAGCCAGCTCAGGGCCCCATGTGAGCTGAGGGCTGCTCTTCCCTCTCCAGTCACTGAGATTCTGCAATTCTTCCCAGTCTTTCCTCATCTTTAATACCCAGAGAAGTTTTGAATCATAACCAAACCTTGTCACTTCACTGTTGACTCCTTCCCAGCTCATGAATGAGTGAGCAAACAGCACATACCTCCAGGGGACACCACTGCTGATCAGCCTCACCACAAGACCTGGCCATGAGCTCTCACTCTCTGTTTCCTGGTTTTTTATTCATTCCTTTTTAATTCATCCAGGGACCTTCCCATTTGCGCCTTGTCTTTCCTTTAAAAGCCTTTGCTGAGAGATGCTGTCTGCAGCTCTCAGGAAATACAAGCTGGTTATATCAACAGGATATCCTTTATCCAAAGGCTTGTTGACACCTTCAGAAAACTCCAGTGGGACCATATGGCAGGACTTCCCTTTATGAAAGCCACGCCGACTTCCACAGCACATCACAATTACTCCTGTGTCCACTAATTCTATTTTTTCCCAACTTTCTGCAAAGCAGCAGCACAAAACCATCCTGCACTAAGCTCCTTACGCTGCTGGAAGAGCTGAGACCCCACATTAAGCTGAAAGGCTGGGACAGAAGTGCTCCCACTGGATCTATATTTTCCAGACCGTGACTTTCAGGTGCCGGAAGAGCAGGAGTTGGGATATTTTTTCCAGAATTTCCTCTTAGTGTTTATTGTTGTTTCAGTCAGGTGTAGAAGTGAGTGCACAACACTGGAAGAGCAGCATCATTTCCCCATTGTTTCCTCTACCTGCTCTCCAATGTTACCTGCGAAACTCCCCGCTGTGGTCAGTCCTCTCACTTCCCTTCGGTTACATCTCCGAGGGGCAGGAAATGCCCCCTTTCTCACCACGTCCCCAGAAAACCCGGGGGTGAGTCCTGCCGGCGAGGGGAGGGAGCTCCAGACAGGCTGGTTGCTGCACTGCCCCTCGCAGTCGGTCCCCAGGGAGGGAGGGTGTGCAGAGTGTGCTGGAATGAGTGTGAGCCGTGAATCAGGAGCACAGGCACAGCCCCCAGACAGACCAACCCCTCCCTCCCCTTGCAGAGGGAATTTCACTTAGCAAACAGTCTGGCTTCATCGAATAAGACAAAGTGAATTATTTCCTGATCATATCAGTGATGATTTCTGGTTCTGAGGGTGCAGATTCATCAATCAATTTATCTGCACTGGTTGCCTGGGAAAGCAGAGGGCTGGCTAAATCATCTAAGCAGCCTCAGACCATTCTTCTTCTTGGGGTGGTGGGGTTATGGCTTCTCCTTTACATTTTGGAAAATATTGAAAGCAAAATAAATGATGGAGAAAGAACAGCTGCTCAACAGCTCTAAAAGGTCATTTCCTCAAAAATAAGCCTCTGAAATGCAAACAAGCAGCTCCCCTCCCATGAGGAGTACATCTCACTCCTCTTTGGGCTTGAACAACTTCTGAATGAAGTGAAACACCAGCACTTTTGAGACTTGCATCGACTGCAGAGATCTTTCTGCAGCCCTGAGCTACTCTCAGTTGCCTTGAGTCTTTCACAAAAGCCATTCCCACGTGCTGCACTGGGCTCACAGCACAGAGCTGACCTGTCTGGGGAACCTGGAGAGGTGTTCAGACTTTAGCAGACACCAGCAGGAGCAGCTGCCACACTGCAGAGTGACTCAGGCTGCTGAGTGCCTTTGGCAGGAGCACAGATGAGCAGGAAACCAGCCTTTGTCAGGCTGAGTAACCCAGGTGAACACAAGCACACCTGGATGTGTTGGGTGTGATGCATAAGGTTGTGCAACCCCCTGTGTCCTGTCACAGGTGACCTCAGGGATCCCTGCTGTGGCTTTCCAGGACTCTGAATGGGAACCACTGTCCCTTGTCATGGAGAAGAGCTTCCACCTGCCTGCACCAAGGGGTGCTGCCCACCTTGCCTCTCTCCCAGCAGCCTGGGGATGCTCTCAGACTGCCAAACTAAGAAGTCTCTGGTTTGTTCTGGAGGTTGCTGAGATCAGGACAGACATGGGAGGCTGTGAGAGAGATGGGATATAAAGGCTGGCAAACCTCAGGACTGACTTTACTGCTTATTTCATTCCCTTAATAAGAAGGGCAGAGGTGTCCTGAGCACCATCAGAGATTGCATTTGTTGAACACATTCCAACACCTCCCTTCTCACACTGGAGCTGAGGGGCAGCTGTTACAGGACATGCAGCCCCATAGGGGTCTGGGTAACTGTGATTTTATCACACAGTGGAGCCAGCCCACCTTTAAGCATTGCCAAGAAGGATGTCCGGCTCCCTGGTGCTGACCCTGACCCAGCACACATCCTGCACCTTCCTTTGTCCTCTCTGCTGTGTCCCTGACCCACACAGTGCCAGTCCAGGGAGCCACACCAGGACTGACCCCCCGGGTTTTGTGCCACAGAAGGGTTTTGAATGCAGCAGGACCAGCACAAAGGGCACAGTGACAATGTGCAGCCTGGTGAGCCTGGCCATCCTTTCCAACAACACCTACTCACTAATTAGGATCAAAAATATGATAAAATCTCACTCTCAGTCTCCTGGTAGCACTGTGCCATGCAGAGAACAACAGGAGATGCCAGGGAAGAAGTAAAGCTGTAAGAGGAAGAAACATCCACTCATGAATGACTGTGAAAATTAATTTCTGCCATAAAATAGGGCTCATAATATGAAATGTCTGTGAACCATCTCGAAACTTCATCCTCTAGCAGTTCTAAAAGTATTAGCTGTGGCTTGGCATCACCTGGAAGCAGGCAAAAGCCTCCCAGCACAGCCTGACAGGCAGGGCTGCAACCAGGGGAACCTGCAGCCTCATTAGGGCTTGGCAGCACGAAGGCCACGTGGATGGGAGGGAAAATGAGAGGCCCCAGGGAAGCTCCTGATGGCAACAGATACCAGCATGGGGCTGAGTCACAGCACAGGGGAGTGGTTTGCTTGACAGGCAGGAGGGAAAACACTTCTCCTGTTTGGCAGGGAAGGGACTGGGGAGTCACTGTCTGAAAGTTTCCTGGAAGTTTTTGCTGTTGGTTCACCCCATGGATATATGTAGGGGAAGGACAGTTGTTGGGGAGGAATCTGAAGGAAAAGGGTGCACAGTGCTCTCCTGGCTCCCAGCACAGCTTGCTGCTGGTGCTGGCATCGTGCAGGAAGCAAATCACGGCAAAGGAGAGGGTGACAGGGTGACAGGGACACATCTGCTGCCTGAACAACCAGCCTGGAGGGACAGGGAGGGCTGGGAGCAGCTGGATGAGTGGGCACATATCCTATCGATTAGTGAACACTCCTGGAACCGTCACAGTCACAATGCAAGTTAAAGAGAAGCACTTCAGTGAAGAGAAAACCCAGTGACAAAACGACCTCTCAGAAAGTTCAGGAGCTGCCAAGGGCAAAGCCAGCCACAGGTACCAGCTCATGAGAGCCTGCCAGTCCTGTGGAGTTAGGCTGGTCCCATCACGGATGGGAAAGGTCTAAAGAAACCAAGGATGTGGGAAGAAGGTGCAGGTGCTTCCACTGGACATGGTGCTGAGCCAGGAGCTTTGTGTGGTGATAGAAACACCCCCAGGGGAGCAACATGGCCCAGTCTTGTGTATAACAGACACTGAGCATCCTTTACATGCTCGTCTCCCTCTGCAATCCTCTGGATCGATGGTGTTACTCTGCTCCAAGCAGTGCAACAGGATACCCCTCAGTGCAGATACACTTTTACATCCAAGTCACCCCACAAAACAGGAGGCTTGCTGTCAGTTCCAGAGTTGCCACTGAAATTCCACTCAACCTCCTAACCCATGATCAAAGAGAAAGGATTCAGGTTTCTCCTGTGTGCCATTAGTACTGGGAATAATCCCTGCTGCTCTTGCATCATGCCCAAGGTGTATGTGCTTGTCATAGTCACCCACTCTGTGTTCATCCCTTCTGGCTCTTAACTAAGCTGTTAGTACTGACACCCTCTAAAGTGAACCCAGAAGTGTTTACAGGACTGAAAAAAACATCACCAGATGGCTCCAGTATGAGCCTAGAAGGATTTCTGTTCTTCAACAGGCTCTGAATGTGGCTGAAGGAGCAGGAGGCTGCAGAGCATCTGCATAGTCCAATCACCTCTAAAAGGCTTTGCAATTGCATTCAGTTCTGCTGTGCTGGAAATGAGGATAATGAGCTCAGGGTATCACCCTTACACTGGGGCTCCACTCCTTGTGGAGTGGGAATAAGGAACACAGGCTGAGGTTTAATGGCAGCTCCTGGGGCTCAGCACTTGGCTCGGTGGGAAAAGAAGATGCCAAGCTACCTCAGTTCCCTTGAGAGTCACAGCCATGGACTCCTGAGTTCCCCCAAGCCCCCAGTGATGGGGGACCACTTGTTTCAAGTAGAATCATTGAATCATGGAATGGGTTGGGTTGGAAGGAATCTTAAAGACCATCCAGTTCCACTCCCGTGCCATTGGTAGAGTCCCTTTGCACCAGACCAGGTTGCTCAGAACCCCATCCAGGCTGACCTTGAACACTTCCAGGGATGGGGCAGCCACAGCTTCCCTATTCCACTTACCAGCACTTGTAGTAAAGAATTTCTTCTTAATACCTGATCTAACCCTGCCCTCTTTCAGCTTAAAGGCATTCCTCCTTTTTCTATCTCTCCATGCCCTTGTCCAAAGTCCCTCTCCAGCTCTCTTGGAGCCCCTTCAGGCACTGGGAGGGGCTCTAAGGTCTCTCTGGAGCCTTCTCCTCTCCAGTCTGAACAACCTCAGCCCTCCCAGCCTGTCTCAGGTGGTGTGAACTGGCTGAGTTCTGGCCTCTCAGTTATTCATCATGAGCTTTAAGGTTATAATATTCTTTCTGATACTGAAGCTTTACTAATCATTAAGGTATTCAGTTTTGTCTTGCTGTGCCTTCCTTTCATTCCTACCTTTTATTTTCTGTCTCTGTGCACATGAACTGTGCTGAAGAGTTTACCAATAGTTTTCCATACCATCCACCAAAAAGCCTTCAATGCATTTCCATGAACACCTTCTCTGTGCACGAAGTTCTTTCCAACAAAACCTAAAAAAGACCTGGTCTTCTATTTTACTCTGTTTTTACTGCACTAAGGATGGTGCTCTGGGTGGGTAAGTCAGTAGGAGGTAAGTCAGTGAGTAGATAAGTCACTCCACCGAGTTTCCCTTTAAAGACCTTCCCCTCCATGCTGCAGGCTGGCAAACACTTTCTCCAGCACAGTGTCAGCTCCAGCAGTCCCCACATCTCCTCGTGCTGCCCACTCAGTTGTGTCAGTACAACTTTCCATGGGCTGCCCAATAAATCCTGCAGGGATCGATCTGGGATAATAATAACCTGACCAAACATGACTCCCTTTTTTTTCTCAAAGCCCTTTTAACCCTCATTGACTCCACTTAGCTCATGCTACAGCTGAAAATTGCACACCAGGCTGTACCAAGAACAAAAGGGAATAAATCTGAAAGTTGGTTTCAAATTACTTCTGTGGGTCAACCAGACACCTCGTGGTATGGAAATTCAGTGCAAAGTCTCATGTTCTCATTAATCATCAGGCCTGGATCAGGGAATGTCCAGCCCCACAAACTCTCACTCCAGCTGTGGCCTTGTTCCAGACACAACCTTCTTTTGTGTCACAAAACCTTCCACAAAACTGCTCCCACCACCTGTGCAAAAGCCATGGGGGTGACGCCAAAATCCTCCTGCAGTCCCTGGGGAGAGCAAGGCATTTTGTGCAGACAACAGGACAGCACAACACTGACCTGAGGGTTGGGTGGGATAAACCAGCAGGAAACACAAACCCCATGACTGTGCCTGTGTATCATTAAAGTCTCCTCCAACCCAATGCAGTCTATGAGTTCCCCTCTGTGCAGCCCATGGGCTGCCAAATGGACATTATTTGCACTTCACCTGACAGGTGCCTTTCTCCCTCCTGATTACAAGAGGGACCAGAGTGAGTTCTTGGGACCCACATTGCACATCCATCCACGTGTACCCAGATGGATCTTGGCATTGGCTCCCCAGGGCAGTGGTCACAGCACCAAGACTGCCAGAGCTAAGGAAGGGTTTGGACAACATTCCCAGGCATGAGGTGTGATTCTTGGGGCTGTCCTGGGGAGGGACTTTGATGATGTTTGTGGGTTCCTTCCAGCTCAGGTTATCCTATGATTCTATGATCCCATGCCCAGGAGTTTTCAGGATGTGGTTGTGGCTTAGGCAGGGTTGGCTGAACTGCAGCTCCACCAGGATCATTGCTCTGACTTCATCCCACTGTTGGCTGGATCCTTTGAACCTTTCAGGTCACAGACTTTCACCAGCTGTGATGGCAATAAAAATGGATGTTTCTTGTAATGGCCTTCAAAGCACTTGACAAAGATCACTACAAAGAGAGCACCTTGTTCTGAAACAGTTGATTAAACTGATTTGCAAGTTATTGGTTCCAGTGTAGGGCCCTCTGAGGCCTCTGCTCCTTGGGTGTCAGAGGAAAAGGTCATCTTGGCCCTTTATGTCTGTTGGTGGCAGTTGCCAGCTCCCAAAAATGCCATGACATTGGCCACAGGAGGTCAGGGTTCCACTCCACAGCCTTGTTTGTGAGCTCCAACAGAGCCTGCACACAAACCTGTGGGGCAGGAGCCACTCCTGACTCCTGCCAGCCACACTTTGGCAGTTGAGCTCTGGGGTTCTCACCCCTTCACATCCCCTCTGCACTCATTTCTCATCTGCACCGTGTAAAGCTCTACAGGGTCTCCCAATGCTCAGGAAACATCTCTCCACATGTACCTGGAACTGGACTCCAGCCACCACCTCTCCCCTGAAAGCTCTGCAGCCACTCCCTCTGCTGCCCAACACCCCCCTCAAGCCTGTGGGGTGTTTCTGTGTGGCCCAGCCTGGCAGTCCCTGCCCAGCACAGACTATTCTTACACTGCCTGCATCATCCCTTTGCGTGGCTCAGTCAACACAAATCAAATAACTGGGCACTGCCTCGTGCTGCAACTTAAATTAGAAAGAATAGACCACAGGAACAACTGCAGAGGGAGCAGAAGTGGCTATAAATAAAGGGAAACGTTTCTCCTAGAAACCTTTGTGCCACAGAGGGAAGCTGAAAAAGTGGTCCAGGATATTTTTGTTGCTGCTTCTTTAATTTGAAATTTCATCTCTGGAAGCACTTACAGACTGGAGGGTTGTGCAATGTTTTTGCTGCAGCACAGCCATTGCTAAGATTAGCACAGGAACAGATCTTTTCAGAGTCAATTGTATATAATTAATAGGAAGCAGGAGGGGGAAAAGGAATAATTGTATTTAATCCAAATGCAAGTTAGCTCTCCCAGAAGGGGGAACCAGCACTAGGGCCATGGTGAAGAGGGGCTCGTTCTGTTCAGCTGGATAATGAACAACAATTACGTGCCCATATTGCAAATTCTGGTTTCCAACTTGTTTTACCAAAGTGCAGGGATGTTCAAGCTGGAATTTCTTTCAGGTCCTTCCTAGCAACAGTGGAGATTATTGCTTTGTGCTCCTGGCTTGTTTCCCATCCAACATCAAAATGCATTACAGGCACTAAAACAGCATTTCCCTCTAAAGGAGCTGTATCAAATCTGTGCAACACAACTCACATTTTGGCCTCTGAGGAAGGACTTCATCAGGAATCCAAACCTGGCTTCAGTTCATCATTCCTGAAGTGAGGCCTCAAGGTCTCATGGAAGGAAAGAGCAATTCCTCTCCAGGTGGGCACACAGAGATTCAGCACCAGGACAAAAACTCCTGCACCCCAGACAGGGTTTCCATGTCTTAAAAATCCTGTGACACCCCACAAGAGGTGATGCCATTTCTCATTCCAGCCTTCTCCCTGAACCCTTCTGGAATTTGTGGTTAATAGGAGGCCCACGTGGGCAGCAGGTTGAGGGAGCTGATTCTCCCCCTCTGTTCTGTCCTTTTGAGACCCCACCTCAACACAACAAGACATTGGCCTGCTGGAGCGAGTCCCAAGGAGGTCACAAAAATGCTCCAAGGGCTGAGCCCCTCTGCTGAGGAGACAGGCTGGGAGCAACAGAGTTGTTCAGCCTGGAGAAGAGACAGTTCTGGGGAGACCTTGTGGCACCTTCCAGTACCTAAAGGGAGCTTAGGAAAAAGAGGGACAGACACTTTTTTACACAGGTAGATAGTGATAGGACAAGGGGGAGCGGTTTTAAACTAAGAGGGGAGAGATTTAGGTCAGATGTTAAGGAGAAATTCTTTCCTGTGAGGGTGGTGAAGCCCTGGCACAGGTTGCCCAGAGAAGCTGTGGCTGCCCCATCCCTGAAAGTGTCCAAGGCCAGTTTGGATG
>JAWWLZ010000082.1:148056302-148084506 GCA_035041345.1 Poliocrania exsul | reverse complement strand
CCTGAGGGCTCTGTGAGCACAGCAGGTCTCTGTGGGTCCCCTGAGGGCTCTGTGAGCACAGCAGGTCTCTGTGGGTCTGATTTGTACCCACTGACCCCCTGGGAAATGGACCTTCTGAAATGCCACATGGATCCCACGTGTCTTCCCATCCCTCCTGTCCCCAGGAAAGCACTGCAGTAAGAGACAGATCATCCAGGATTAGGTGTGAGTTCAAGAAGAGAGCTGCAGTTTGGGGGGAAAAAGATAAGACAGCCTTGGTTACCAGAGAACTGCTGAGAAATAAAGTCATCTGACCACTTGCAAAGACTTCACAGACTTCTGTCTCTGATTTCCTTCATGATTTTGAAGACAGAAGACTCAGTAACAAGTACTGAGAGGCTTCCCAGAGATGCTACAAGCTGTTGAGTGAATTTCAGGCCAGTTTAGACATCACTCCTGCTCCCTTTCCAGAGCCCATCAATTTGTCATTCCAGATAAGCTCCATGATGGGTGCAAAGGGAACGAAACCACTTTCTCCTGCTTTGGAATCATAATATGACTGTAACAGCAAGCACTGAGAGAGCTGTTCTGCACAGGAGGTGCCAACAGGCTCTGTAAAACCCTGTGCTGCAGCCAAGGCAGTGGATTCATGGGCAGGTAGAGACTGGCCTGCTGCAAGAGCAGGATATGGGTGCCCTGAGGGGATGCAATGGCACAGCCAATGTCAGCTTTGTGTAAAACCTCCAGCCTTTTCCACAATATTTTGCCATTTCTGATTGTGAACTTATTTTCCCCCTTCTGGTATCACTCCAGGACTCCAGGACCCAAAATTCCCACCTCCTGGCCCGAGCCTGGCATTTCTCAGCTCGTGAGGCTGCACACAAGAGCAGAGAGGCTGTGAACACAGTTCCCCAGTGTGTCCTGCTGGAACCAGCCTCTCCCAGCACCCTGCCGAGTGTGTGACAGACAGCGCTGCATCCCTCCAGGAAATGGGGTGGGACATTGAACAGACTTTGTTTAATCAAACATCCCCAGCATGTTGCATGTTCAGAGGTTTTTTTAAGGCAGGAAGAACCACCAGCTCAATCTCAGAGCACACAGCTCTCAGTCTCCTCCCCGAGTTCTCAACACACTCCCCTGGTGCTTCCCCCACAGGGCCCACAAGCACAGGCACCACATCACCCCCTGGTCGTCTTTGGATAAACTCAACAGAGCTCCTGCATCTGCCTATGAAACATTTCTGTGGTCCTTGGGCTGTCTCCAGCTTGTCCTCCCACCAACACCAGCCCAGCCCAGCCTTCAACATTTTCTAAACATGAACATGCAGAGGGGTCGCAGCATCTCCCCACCAAAGGCCAAAATTGCTCCCAGCTGTCCCCCAGCTTGCCCTGGCAGCGTGGGCACAGCGTAGCTTTGGTAGATTCCATTTGTTCCAGTCAGTTTATTGAGTCATTTATCTCACAGTGAGTGACATTCTCCCTTTTTAGCAGGATGGGATTTTAATCGAAATTGCCCTCTCACATCACTGTGAAATCAAGGTGGTTGGTCAGCTGGTAAAATCCTCTTATAGAAAGCCCAGCTTTCATTCTTTTTGTGCTGCTTCAGTCCTGGGAAATTATCCCTTTGGGCTGCCCAGTGGAGTCATTGCTGTGCTGATCCTTCCTCTGTCCTCTCTCCTGCCTCTGTGAATTGGAGTCTCGGCCACGTGTTCCTCAGACACACAGACCAATCTGTCAGGATGGGATCTGAAATACTGTTATCTCCTGTTGGGTGTAATATCTCCTGGGCTAAGAAATGATCACACATCATTTGAGAAACTTCAAAGAGATTTATTTCTGGTTATATGAGACTTCCAGCATACATCTTTATGATTGAAATCTCCCATTACCCGGCATTTCTTTCCATTTATTACAGATAAAAGCTCTAGGAGCAGCTCACCTCTTAATGAGAACCCATGGTCTGTAATCCCCTTTACAGGCATCACACACTCACCTCTCACCACAGCCCCAACTGTGACAGGCAGAGCTTTAACATCTCTGTATTTAACAGCTAAACAGGTCACAGGCTCTTCCCCCTCTGCCTGGTCTCTTGGGCACACACTGCTGTTCACACACAGGTTGTAATCAGCACTTGCAATGCTCCAGTCACACCAATCAGCCTCCTCTCACTCCATTTTGGCAATCACACCAGATTATTTTGAATTAACAAACATTTTCAGTTCCTGCCATTGTCAGAAACATGACAAATGGAGGAGGAAAATGTTCCTGCAACCAGCGGAAATTAAACAATTTGCTCGGGCATGTGATCTGCCTCGTGGGCAGAACAAACCCACCAGTGGCACTTCAGGAGGTGCTTTTGGGCAAACCACTGGCCCTGCCCTGCTGTGCCGGGCAGCCTGATGGAGGAGTGCCATTAAACACTGTCAGTCAGACAGCTGGGGAGCAATAAATAACATTACAGGAGGAAGAGGAGAGAAGTGAAGAGCTGCAGGGGATTCCCCAGCAGCTGCAGGAGGAGTTCCCAGCCAACCTTGCAGCTCCTGCTCAGAGCAAAGCCCTCTGCCTTTGTTTGGGCCTCCAGGAAAGGATGTTTATAGGTTGTGTCTCTAAAAGTGCACCAGGACTGAGTCAGAGCATGTGTTTACATTTGGTTCTTGGGTGCTCTAAGTATCAGCACCAAGTCCAAAGAATGAATTACTACAGTGGGAAAATAAGGTAAAGTCACTTTCTACTTATTCAACAAGTTTCATTGTAAAGCTGAGAGTCTGTGCCTGGTGACACACCTGGTGACACACCTGGTGCAGGGGTTTTGCTCCCCAGGCTGAGCACTGGCAGGCCCATGGGATTTAGAGCTGGAAAGACACACATGGTGACATGAAATGCCACCAGTTCTGATGGCAGCTTTTGGTCCAGGCAGGAGGTGTAGCAGTAATTGTGTCAGGAGCAGGAGGAGCCATTCCTGAAATAACCAAAACTTCCTCAAAGTCCCTGAAAACACTCATCATAACCACAGCAAGAAGAGGATGGGACCAGTTCAAACCAGCACTGCTACATGTGCTGGGATTCCTCCCCATGGGGGGAAAGTGGTTCCCCCCTGGCAGAAAAAAACAGCTTAGAGACCCTCGACCAGCCCAGGAGGAGCTGAAATCTCACTGCAGTTCATGGAATCGTAAAATAGTTTGGGTTGGAAGGGACTTTTGAGGTTTATCCAGTCCAACTCCCCTGCAATGAGCAGGGACATCAGCTAGATCAGGTTGCTCAGAGCACTGTCCAGCCTTGAATGTTTCCAGGGATGGGGCATTCACAACCTCTGTAGGAAACACGTTCTTGTGTTTCACCTCCTTCTGAGTAAAGAATTTATTCCTAATATTTAATACCTATCTAATATCTCCATTTTTTTCCAACCAGCTTCTAAGATCCTGGGCCCAGCTCAAAAGAAAATAGTCTCAGCTTAGTGAAGAGGCTTGAAGATGAGTGAAACCCAAAGGAAAGGGCAGCAGAAACAGGTCAGAGGGCTGGAGGTGAGCTCTTCCAACAAGCTGTTCCTCCTGGTGTTTTCATGGGGGGGGCCTCATGTGCTGGTCAGAACTATTTCCTTCTGTGACATCTGTTTTACTCCGTGTTTTCACACACCCACGGTGGAGGTCGGCCAAAAGTGGGTGTTAAAATGCCAAAAGTGGGTGTTAAAATGCCAAAAGTGGGTGTTGAAATGCCAGAGGAGAAGAGGCTTTGCTGGAACCCGAGTCAGAAGGGTCCAGGCAGCAGGGAAGCCACAGGCACCTGTGTTGGTGCCCAAGCTCCAGCCCCAAGGGGAAGGCTCTGGGAGATGGATTTTAGCTCATCATCTGCATCAGCCCCAGAATGATCCATCAGGGCTTTAGGCAGGTGCACTTTTCCCAAGGCTTCTCCTTGCCCTGAGAGAGCCCCAAACCCTAAGAGTCCAAATCCCTCTGTGAGCACTCACACTCACTGCTGTTTTCACACAGAAGACCTTTTTCTATTTGTTTTTAACATGAATGCTGTCCTTGGCATCCTATAAGACATGCTATATTCCCATGGGGATAAATGGAGGTTTGTTGCAGCTTTGACTGGTCCCTTGTCAGACACACAACATCTAATTCACTGCAGTGTGTCCCCTGGTCCCACTCTGGGTGGATGCACACACTCCCACCATCACACTGCTCCTTCTGGCTGGGAGGGTTCGTATCCTCTTTGATTCCTTTGTGTCCTGTAAGAGAGAGGAAAAGAGGCAGTGCTGGAGATGAGTGTGTGGCTCAGCCCCGAGGCTGAGGCAACAGATCCCCGGGGCCCTTTCCATTTACACAGAAGGGAATAGTGATGTTTGCCCACAGGGAGGTCCAGTCTCTCTCCCTGGGTGCTCCTCTCATCCCAACCTGCAAACTGCCCATAAGGGTCCAGGTCTGGATTTGGTTTATGATTTGCTCTTTCAGTCAGGGGAGAAGCAGGCCCAGGAAGGATGTGGTTCATCCCAGCTTAACTTTGGGTATCTGAGCCTGCTTGGGGAGCTGCCCCTGGGATGAGCCTTTGCCATCAGCAGTGGGAAGGGGAGTGCAGCTGTTCCCATTGCAGAGCCCCACCTTTAGGTTTGGTCTGAGGAAGGATGCAGAGACCTCCGACCCTCCTGGCGGGGCTGGGAAAGGAGGACTCTGAGACAGGGTGTGTAAAACACTTCCCTTCCCACAGCCTTTCCCTCTCTGGCTGTGAGAAGATGACACTCACCCTCACACAAGGCTCCCCATCCCATCCCACTCCATCCCTGGGCGCTGCTCTCCCAAACACAACAAACAGCTGGAGGTGGCGCTGGGGCTTGGGAACGATTCCAGCTCACAGCTAAAGGGTGGGCCCGGCTCTTCCTCCATGAATTACAGCATTTACAGAGGGCCTCTCACCCTGAGGTGCTCCACAAACCACAAACACACATCCTCACATCACAGAGTGGGCCAGACAGCCAACTCCAAAGTTCCAGCTGGGAAAATCCCCCAGAGATCCCAGTGCAGGGAGTGACTCACCTGCCAGGCACTGAGGGCAGGGCAGTCCCACACCCAGGGAGGGGCTGCCACACCTGAGCCCTGTCCAGGCTGCAAGGTGGGCCACAGCATCGTGTTCCTCCTCTCTGCAATTACCTGCATGGTCTTTAAATGTCTGTGTTTAAACAACGTTACTCCCTCGCTGCCAAAGTTGAAACCATCTGTTTTATTGTGTTTCAACATGTTTGTAAGGTCCATGTGATTGCTCACCTTTGTTTCCCCTCCAAACATGGGTTCCTGTTTCCTTCACAAGCGACTGCTGGTTGTTGCAACACCACACCAGTGCAAAGGCCCTGAGGAGAAACTAAACAGCTGCTTAAAAGATGTATTAAAATGGCAGCTAAAGGGACCTTTAAAAAGATGATTCAGGAGTTTCAGCTGAGAAAACTCAGCTTCTGGGATTTGCTTTTACATCTTTGAAACCTCAGAGAGTGGAAGAGCCTGAAGCTGAGTGTGGAGGTGAGGGGTGTGCCCTGAAGGTGGGTCTGGAAGGGTTCTGAGGGTCCAGCACCTTCCCTCTGACAGCAAATGTGGGATGGAAACAGGTCCATGCCATGCACAAGCTGCATATGGACATTTCCCAGCATCACTGGCCACGTGGGTGTTTTTCCACTCACCTTCAGGAGCCTGGATGGGGATCAGCAAATGGAACCTTTTACAGAGGAATCACAAAGTGTGCAAAAAGCCAATAGCCCAGAGATAAAGTTCAGCACCCAACTGTCATCCTTTAGTTGGCATTCACCAGTTTACACTGGGGCTCTCTGCTTTCTAGGCAGTTCCCTGCCTGCCCCAGTGAAGGGGCTTTGGTGCTGATGGTGAGCGTGGAGGCTTTAAAGCCAGGGCTTTTCTCCTGGTTTAGATAGCACAAGGCAGTTCATCCATTCTCAGCTGGAACAGATGGAATCAGCAGATAGACAAGGCAGTAGAAGGACATAATTACAGTTAGAAGTGAGCAGGGAATAGTAAATTTAATTTTAGATGTAATAGTCCAAAGGAAAGTGCAGATCCAGCAAAAAGAAAAGCTTCTCCCCAGAGTAATTTATGGCCCTAAACAATAAGCACAGCAATGAAATATGGGAAACCCCAAATTGGAGACATCCAGAAACCATCTGAACACTTTCTTCCTCGCTCTAGTTCCCCCAGTGCTCTGACTGCACAGTTAGTTCTGCAAGGCCAGGTTTGGTTTCAGAGTGATTAATCATTAGCAGCAGCCACAATTCTTTTCAATCCCTTCTGAAGATCATAGAAGGGAATAAAAAATGCAGCTCAGACAGAATTTCTGCCTCATGTTCTGAGCTCTCGGCAGGGCTGGACTCTTGGAACTCCAGTGGGAGCTACAGGAGCAGAGAGGGCACCCCCAGGAGAGGGTTTGCTCCATCCCACAAGTGACCACCAGCTCATCGCTTCAGAGCTGCTCTGCCTTTTCTTATCTGCTCTTTCCATGAGTGAGCTCCTCCCCAAACAGTGCTGAGTGGTAAGAACTCACCCATTACCCACCTCCGGCGTGGTCGGCACACGGTGCTGCAATCCCAGCCCCCGAACTGCAGAGAGGCTGTTTCATCCCCGTAATGGTTCCTGTTCTGGCAGTGCTGCTGAAAAATCCCTGCCTGGCAATCAAAGTGAACCTGGAAGTGTTGTTGGGCTGCACCACAAAGAGCCTGTTTTAGGCAGCAGACACAGTTTCCAGAGGAACAGCCTTGCCCTTGCTGAGTTACCCTCCCTCTGCCAGGGCTTCCTGTTTTTTCATTGTCCTTGCAGCTTTACATTTATTTGTAGGCATTAAATCAGAATCTAATTCCGCTGAGAAACACTGAAATTATAAATAAATGTATAGAATAAATGTATAGAAATAAATAGGTATGGAATATAAGAAAGGTATGACCAGTCTGTCCTTTTAAACAGGCAGTGCAGAAGATGTGATTATACATTCTTGTGCCAAGGTGTGAGACCACATCATGCCCAGACATCATCTCATTAACATCCTGTTCATCCCCAAATCTAAATCCAATAACAATGGTCTCACTTTGTGTGTAGATACAATTTGTGGGTTGTTTACCTGTCAGTGAAGTCAAAGACATGAATGTCATTCCCACAGCAGACCAGCACATTCCACAGGTCCTTTCTCTGAGTCCAAAAGGTGCGTTTGAAAGGGACAATTTTTTGAATGGTCCTTTTTGCATCCAGGGAAATGAGTGACTTTGCACCACCCACACCACCTGGATGTCACTGAAGGATGTCCCGTGTCCTAAGCCCTGTTCCACCTGTCCCTAATGGGACAAACACATCAGGAGCACATTGTGTGGGATGCTGATACAGCTGGAGAAAGGAAAGACAGTCTGAGGAACCTCATTCCCTGATAACAATCACACCAAACACTCTGAGAGAAGAGGATAAACATCCTGCCTCAGAGTTTCATTTTACCCACGTTGCCCTCCAAGTGCTTGAGAACAGAAGCTGAGGTTACCTCCAACACATCAGAAATCTTTTTTTACACCTTCAGCTGACAAATCCTGTATGGAATTACAAACAGGGGATTTTCTGGTTACAAAGGGGTAGCAAAACCCCAGACTCTCCTCCAGGAAATTGCTCAGTGGGTCGTATAACCCCTTCCAAAGAGAGAGCCTGAAACACCAGCACCGCCTGCAGCAGATTTTCACCTTTCCAAGAGCAAGGCTGTGGGAGCAAAATAGTTTATATTGTGCCACACTGGTGTGCCCACCTTGCTGCTGATACCCAAAGGTGGCAGTTTGACACAGTATCTCCTGTTACCCCAGTTTCAGTGCAGCTTGGGGCAATTTGGAGTTAGGTTTCCAGTCTGGCTGATGAGGGAATCAATGCTGGGCTTCTGAAGAAAATGTGTCTTGTAAGAGTCCAGCAGATTGATGAAGTAACTGAAAGAATACAAAGCACTGTGAAGCACATTAACTGGATTAAGAACTGGCCAACTTCAGGTCTGAAATATAATTATAACCAGAGAAATTTTCTTTGAGTGGGTGTGTGTTTGGACAGATCCCGGAGGGACTGGTTCTTGGCTCTACGCTGTTGTGTTTTATCAACAACGTAGGAAAAAGCCCTTTAAATCATTATCAACAATTTTTTCAGATGAAAAAGGCTGGGAAAATGGTCAAAAGAAGGAATGCAAGTCGCTGATACAAATGGATCATTGGCAATCTGAAGGTAAGCAAGTACAACCAAGTCACAGGATGGCAGAAGGAAGGTATTTGCCTGGTGGGGGCCGTGGTGGTTCCACACTGGAAAGCCATGGCCAAAAAAGGGTTGCAAGTCAAAGTAAGTAATCAACTACCCATGAACTGACCTCAGCTTTGTATGTATAAGCAGAGGGAATCCAGGGAGAAGAGCATGATAATGTTGTCTGGGTATTCCCTGTCTCCCAAAACTCCTGCCAACCCATTGTGCCCTGATGTGGCATCCACAAAGCACGTGGGAGGATGAAAAGCTGGAGACAATTCAAGAGAGAGGCACAGGAATGTACACAAGTCTGAGAAAGATGACTTGCAGGGAGAGATTTAATGAGCTTAGTCCATTTAACTCGTCAAAAGAAAGCAAAGAGTGGCTGGACACTGATCCAAGAACCTCCAGGGAGAAATCCAGTACCCAAGGTTGTCTTCAGCCTCTCCAACGGGAGCATTCCATGCCCCCAGCCTTGGTCCAAGCTCCCACACCAGGTACAGGCCTTGGTCGTGTCCTGCCCCTTTAGGTGGGGAACACACCGACCTTCCTCCCAGGGAGAAATCCAGGTGCCTGGCCCAACGATGGGCACGCTCTGCCAGGTCCTCCCAGCCAGCAAAGCCAGGACTGGCACCCAGTTGTGCACCACATTTTGAGTGTGAATGTGGCCAGAGAATTCGGGGCCGGGATCCTCCAGCTCTGTTTTCATTCTGTGGTTTCTGTCTCTGTTCTGATCCCAGTGCCAAAGAAACGTTGCATTGTTTGAGGGATGTGAATGTGGTGGCACAGCCTGTGTCAGGACAGGCACTTCCAAAGCTCTCGTCTGATCTCTCAGGAGAGAAGCTAAACCAAGACAGAGATTGCAGGCTCAGGGAGGGAACTGCTGTGCCTTTTCGCCCCCAAATGAAGGGAGGATTATGCACTCACCAGCTTGAGCAAGAGGAAAAGGGAAAGGCTGGAGAGCAGCAACCCTTTGGAATGCTGTACATGAGAAAGACATTAAAAACAAGTCATTTACTGGGCCCATATCTCAGCAGCATTTATTTCCCTCGTCCTACCTGCCCCTTTTGGAGACCTCTTATCCCATCACTTCAAAGGCCAGTAGCCAAACATGACAGTTACACAAAGGTCAGACAGGGGTGGTTCACAGCAGGGTGATCCATCTGGCTGCAGATCCTGCCTGGAGCGTCGTCCCTCCCTTTGTGTGGGGGTTTTCTGCTCAGCTCTTCTGGGAGATGGCTGGAAGGACAGTGAGGGAAGAAAACAAAAACGATGAATACGTAACAGGAACAATTTGTTCTTGGAGTTAGAGCTGTCTATGGACAATATGTAAGACAGTGAGAGAGTATTTGAGTAATGATCACTACAAGGAGTATGGAGTAATTAACGCCTGGAAGTGATACCCGGGGATATGGGGAAGTGTGGAGTGGGTGTGATGGAATGGGATCACAGCAGCAGCTGAGAAAAGCCCACACCGTTGGAGGTACCTTTTCATGGGGGAACAAACTGTGAGGAAAGTAGGTGCTGAAGAACAAGCTGGATGCTTTAACACACTTTCAGTGTGTCCTTAACACATTATAAGATATGCTAAAAACAGTGTTCCTGTATTTTGCAAGCTGCACATTTTTAATTGCAGCAAATACTGACTTGCACAAGCTTTACACAGCACTGGTGAAACTCAAGCCATTACACTTGAGAACAATTGCGTGAATCCTTAAATATTCAAACACTGGTGAATAAACAAGTACTGTTCTGCATCAAGTTCTGAACAAACTGTTGCTTCCTCTGCTTGAACCTTCCCTGTGTTCCCTGTAAAGACTTTCTGACAGCGCTTCCTAAAGCCGATGGGCAAGTGCAAGTGCAAGTGCAAGGTATGATTTGAGGTCTTCCTCGCTAATTGCCCACACAGCTGAATCCCACACGACAGGCAGAGTCTGAGCTGTTTGTTTATTTTCCCCGCAGTGGGAGCGCAGCTCTGCACGGAGGAGCGAGTGCAGCTGAGCTGAATTCAGCCCCACCATGGCGAGACAAGAGGTGCATTCATGGAGCAGCACGTGGGGCGGGAGCCCCTCTGCTGTGGTTGCCATGGCGCCTGTGGGTGGGGGTGACAGGAGATTCTCGGCATAAATGCCAAACCACGCTCTAATACATCACATCTGACCCGCTGTTAACTCAGGGGCTGCTCTTTTATCATTAAAAAAAAAAAATCAGCTCAACTTTCACTTCCAGAAGGGATGTGAAATTCAAACCAGCAGCAGCTGGATGAGTGTAAATCACATGATGGAAATTTAAAAGGTTCGGGGCTTTTTGTGTTGCTGGGGGTTTCTGAACCCGTAGAAGGATTACAAGGAAATGGGAATAAGCTGATAGTCACACTAAAACGTTGGGCTGTGCGCTTGCCCAAGGACTTTCATCTTGCCATGAAATGTAAGGATTGTCAGAAATGCATATTGACTGAAATACAACGTTTCAACTCCCTGTGAATTTTTTCTATGTGGACAGGAAATCTGTAGCAGAGCTGGGTATTTCTTTGGTCCTCTTAATTTACACAAAACTTTGGAGGTTTCTTTTCCCTTATCTGGAGAAGAATCAATAGAGAATCTCTTTCATGGTCTTTTCCTTGGGACTGTCCTTGCCATCTTTGTGCCAGAGGCTGGGAGTTCTTTCCTCAGCTCCATGGAAGCCACTCCCCATCCACATGTCCTGCACACACCTTTGTTTAGGTTTTGTGCAACTGCTGCAATTGTTTCAATTATCTGTGTCTTTAATGAAGACCACGGGCTGCTTACAGTTACAGTAACTCTAACACAGCTCTAAGACAGCCTTGTGAAAGCAAACATAATTATATGGGAAGCAGAAGGTGTGGATTTGTGTTTTCCACTCTGGGTGAGCCCCCCATGGACATCCTGTCTGGACCATGTCCGTGGCTGGTGGTTCTGTGCCCATGGAGAGGTGACACCCTTCCTGCAGGCACACATGGCTGGGACTGCTCTGCAGCCTGGGATCAATGGGAATTCAGAGTCTGGCACTGGGCTCTTCCCAGGAGAGCAGCCTGCCTCAAACCTGGGCTATCCCATGGCTGTCCTATGGGGAAAGGCAGCAAGTAAGACACTGCACTGAGGGGTAAAATACCCCCAGGAACAGGCTCAGCAGAGGATGTGAAACAGGCTCGGGGATGCCCACATTGTCCTCTTGTCTCTCCCTGCATTGTTTCCTGCCCAGCTGATCCTGAGCAAGGTCACAGCCAGAGATGGGCCCATTTCTGTCAGCCCCCAGCCCTGGAGCAGGGAATACTGGAACTGTTCATAGAGGGCACGTGAGGCAGCCAGGGCTTCTCCTGCTCTCTACAAGCATTTCAGCTCCTCTGGCATTTTTCATTCAGGAGCATTAACTTACAGTCTAATATAATTATGTACTATATGCTCCTAAATTTTTAATTAGTTACATGCACTCAAGAGCAAATGGTCCCTTTTCCCCCTGATACACACACAGGACTCCTCTCAGCCTTAATGGGGTTTACATGGGTTTATCAAGTGCTAATAAAGCCTAAACGGTGGATCCTGCTAACATTGACTGGGTAATTCCCTGCTCTCTCAGCACACAAGTGTAACTGGGCACCATTAAGTGCAACATAATGAAGGGAAAAAACATTTAAGGTTAATGCTCTTCTTTAGCCATGTTACAAATGCAGTTCTTTTGGAAGTATTATGACAAGTCCCACAGAAGGGAAGCAGATCAAAGGGAAACCGGTTTAAAAGTCATGGGTGGGTGTTTTCTCCCCTGCAAAGGAGGAAAAGACATCTGGGTGAGTGTCTGTAGGAGGCTGCAGCACAGAGGGGGAGGGTCCATGCAACACCTCGCTCCTGCTCCGAGGGGAACACACAGAAGGGAACACCAGCTGGGCTCATTCCAGCTGCTCTCATCTGCCTCCAGCCTCCTGTCTGCAGGCGTGAAGCAACAGGTCCCTCAGTGCTACCCCGGCATTCCTTGGGGCTGGAAATGGGGCTCAGACCCAAAGGGTGGGAATGCCCTCTCCCAACCTCAGCTCCAGGTGCCTCCTGTGGCCTTCTTGTCCCTCAGCACCTGCATCTTTCCCCCAGCGCTAAGAAATAAAACTGCTGCAGCTGAAGCTCCACAACAGCAATTCCACCTGGACTGTGTGTGAATGTCCCTGACTCCTCCAGGATTTCCACCTACAAAGCTGTGCTCTGTGTCTTCCCCTGGAAGTGCCCTGGTCTTTAATGGGGAGAAGAACCACTACCAAAGGCTGTGCACAAGGTGTGTCTCACCCCTGTCCTGGCAGCTTTGGGGCAGAAAGGGCTACATTATGAACTGGATTACTGAGTCACAGCCATTGCTATGGTCAGAACAAACCATTTTAAAATCTCTTCATAGCACCAGTACTTTTTAATGCCTTGAGGGCTGAATTTTGCACTAAGACCTTACTTTCCATGAAGGTTTCTCGTGCAACACACACAGACACCCAGCCTGGATGCATTTCCTGTGCAGGTTCAGTGCAGTCTCAGTATTGCTGTCCCAGCCATTCTGAAGTGCCACAGCAGAGGTGACAGAGAACCAGAGAATGGATTGGGTTGGAAGGGACCTTAAAGATCATCTCATTCCAACCCCTGCCATGGGCAGGGTCACCTTCCACTACACCAGGACTTGGGAAGAGGAAGAGGAATGGGAAGGAGAATGGAAACACCAGGAATTTTATTCACCATTGACACAATTTGTAGCCACATGCTCAGCCACCTCCCAGAGAAAATCCACTTGGCATTAGCAGTGACACCACGCAGATCTGTTTATTGGGAAAATGGAAAAGAAAAACCTCCATGGAGGGTGACTGCTCCAGGCTGAGCTGCTGGTGGACAGATGCTGAAAACTGATCTCCCCAAACCCCCACAGCCAGGAGGGACAAGCATTTATTGTGCCACCATAATGCAGCTCCAAGGAATTTGCTGCCTTTTAGCCAGTGACTGAAATAAAATAGGAGAGGGTTGGGGTTTTTTTTAAACTTTCTTGTTGGAAAACTTGCCTGTTCTAAGGGGAATGTGGTGCAGGCTCAGCTGCAGGCAGATTCAGCCAGAGGCATCCCACACACATACCAGCACATACACAGGCAGCCATACACAATATGCAAACACCCTGAAACCCCAAACAAATATCTTGAACATCAGTTGTGCTCCAGAGGGAACAAGGGGCCTGCCCACACACAGAATTAAGAAGTTAATTAGTGCTTAAATATTTCCTTGCCAGCTTTGGCACTATTGCTGCTTCAGTGAGTGTAAAACCAGCAAGAATAAGTGACCAGTGGGAGAAGAACAACTCTGGTTTTCAATATGCTCTGAAAAATGATAAAAATCACGCCGGTGAACTGTGCATGTTCTTTATGACAGCTTTACTGTGGCATGATTTGGAACTGAGGGAAATACTTCTTTTTAAAAGCATATTCATTTTGATCCAGCAGTGACCTTTTAATACGTTCAGGCCCCTGCAGGGGAGATGAAGCTACTTGTGGTTTTGTGTAAGAAAGGAGGAGGAAAAAAGGCACTTCAAGAAGACATAAAATCAAGGATCAGCCGTGGGGAAAGAAGCTTTCACCATCTGAAGCACTTCATCTGACTTGATAATCTATTCCTTTTGATACACGACCCACAGTGGGATGGGGTTTGTTGACTCTGCCCAGAAGACTCACCTGTCACCTGGAGCTGGAGCAGACTGGGGTGTCTCTGCTCCAGCTGGCTGTGGGCACTGAGATACTGCTCACCCTTCCTGCAGTTCTTTTCATATTTACCCCTTGGGATATGGAGACCAGCATTTGTTTTGTTACCTCCTCTGAGTGCCCCAGCACACAGCAAATGCAGTGCTGGGGGAATCAAAGATGTCTAAGGCACCTTGCTGAGGTTTTTACTCTCCCTTTCCTGCTACTGTGCAACTCCAACGGGAATAGATGGATGGCGGAAAGGAGTGTGGATTTATACTATAATCTCCACCTCAGGTTTTTGCATTTTCTTTTTTTGAGAATAGAATAGGATATTTCACTTGGAGGGGACCTACAATGAGCACCCAGTCCCACTGCCTGACCACCTCAGGGTTGTCCAAATGTTCAAGCATATCTTAAAGACACTGTCCAAAGTTTTTTAAGGTGTTATTTTTTAATTGACCCATAGTGTGGCAAGTTTGCAGGCTGCCTGTGAAGGCACAGCACTCCCACTGCAGGTATTGCAGCTGTACATTCCTCTTTTCAGGCCTCTGGGGACTGAGTTATAATTTAGGTGCTTCTGCTTCCAGAAACATGACTAGCAAGTCAAAAAGAAGAGATCCTTGAATACTGCATTTAAAAGAGGTCTGAGCAGAGAAGGGTCTGCAGGCTGAAGCACTCAGTGATCAGAATACTCATCCACCAAGCTCAGAGTCTGGCAAAGAGTTTTACACAGGACCAAGGCCCTCTGGAAAGAGGCACCAAGGATGGAGAGGGAGAACATCACCACCTTAGCACTGGCAATTGCTGCCTGCATTGCAGCAGGGACAGCCCAACCCTGCCCAGTTTGGTCCCCTCAAGGGCTGATAAACGTTTGATTTTCTGTGAGATTCCTTGTCTAGGGAAGTTCCCTGTACCCACACAGACCAGCTCTGTGCTCTGAGCTGGCTGCAGTGAGGAGGCTGCCTGCCCTCAGCATGGACTCACTCACCTCTCCAGGTTCTCCTCCACCTTTGCCACCAACTTGTGTCCTGACCTTGGGCAGGATGTTTCACCCACTGAGGTGCCTCCTGGTGTGTCTGCAGTTGGGAATCCTTCCTGCTTCTTGGTGACCACTACCAATTAGCTAAACCTGCACCTAAAATGTGCTTTGAGCCCTTCAGATGAACATCACAGGAGTGCAGATGTTACTGAAACGTGCAGGTACAAGCAATGGATGGAAAGGGTCTTTCAGGCTCGATTGCCGGTGTGCAGGATTTGTCCTCAGCACATTCTGGACACAAAGGTTGAATGTAGTTCTTTCTTTTGGTCATGCAGAGGTGGATCAGCAATGAGAATGTGGCCCAGAGAGCCAGCAGTGTCATGGGCTGCATCCAGAGCAGTGTGGCCTGATTGAGGGAGGGGATTCTGCCCCTCTGCTCTGCTCAGGTGAGACCCCACCTGCAGAGCTGCCTCCAACTCTGTCCTTCCCAGCACAGGAAGGACATGGAGCTGTTGGAGCGAGTCCAGAGGAGGCACCAAGGTGATCAGAGAGATGGAGCAGCTCTGCTGGGAGGGAAGGCTGAGAGATTGGGGTGGTTCTGCCTGGAGAAAACAAGGCTTTAAAGTGCACTAACTGCAGCCTTCCAGTACCTGAAGGAGCTACGGGAAAGATGGAGAGACGATTTACAAGAGCCTGGAGTCATAGGAGAAGGGGCAATGGCTTTAAACTGACAGGGAGTAGGTTTAGATTGGATATCAGGAAGAAATTCTTTACTGGGAGAGTGGTGAGGCCCTGGCACAGGTTGCCCAGAGAAGCTGTGGCTGCCCCATCCCTGGAAGTGTCCAAGGCCAGGTTGGACAGGGCTTGGAGCAACCTGGGCTAGTGGAAGGTGTCTCTCCACATGGGAGGGTGGTTGGAATGAGGTGATCTTGAGGGTCCCTTCCTACACAAACCATTCTATGAGTCTATGAATACTCCTTTATTTTTTTAGAAAATAGTGCTTCCATTTAACTGTGACTGAGACAAAAAGAAATTAAATGGAAGTAAATCTCAAGGTTTTTTCCCTCCCTTCTGGTTTCCACAACTGATATGTATGTTTGTGGGGGCATTTATCTTACAACTTTTAATTGCATTTAAGAGCTGTGTAATGGCTGAGAACCCAAAGGTGTTTTTAAGGCAGACAAGCTCCACAGTCAGTTCCCAACCCAGCCCTTCAGGCATCTTTACTGATACTGTTAAGGAGCACAGAGCTGGAGTGAAGAGCCAGGAATGAGAACACTGTAACTGCAGATTGCTTTGGAGAACTCAGCACCTTAAAACTCCATCCCAAAGGACTGGTTTTCATCAGGAAACTGCAACCATGAGAATACTGAAGATGGGAAATGTATCTGCCACAGAATGATCCCCATGCAGGGAGGGCAGGAACAGGAGAAGAGAAAGGAGGGGAAAGAAAAGAACTGTTTAAGCTGCAGCACAACCTGGGGGGAAAGGCACACACATCACAGGCTGTTTTGTGGTTGATTTTGACAGTTCAGGATCAGGCTCATGGCATGAGGTGGTTGATGACACCAGGACACCCCACCAAAGACTCAGGAGCTTCTTTTCAATCCCAACCTTCAGGATGGCCCAGATCTACACATGGCCAAACTTTTATCGGGTCTGAGTATTTCCTTGCATAAAAGTAACCATGAATGCTCCATAGGAGCATTTATTTTAAAGTAAATAATAAAGGTGAATAAAAGTAGAAGATAAAAGGCTGGGATAAACAAGGGCAGCTCTGCTCCCTTCTCTGGCCACACTATGGCAATGAAGGATGTGGTTCTGAGAAAATCAAGCACAAAAAAGGGATTTGATCTTCTAGGAGTACCATTAGCTCCTTCCTCAGTCCCTTCCTCCAAAATTCTGCTGAAGAAGAGAGGAAAAAGGATGAGTCACTGCAAAGCTGCAAATATTTGGCCAGTCTAACAGAGTAAAAGCCATTCTCCTACAGAATCTCTTCCTCTGTGGGCTCACTGCAGTTTATTTTAGCTCATGAATGGATGTATCAAGTTGTCTCTTGAAATTCAAGACAAATACTTTAATTCAGAGTGAAAAAGCAAAATAATGACGGATTGTTGCTCTATGTACTTAAAAATAAACATCATCAAGCCTGTATTTAAGGATGTCAGATATTCCACAGGTGACTTTCTGGTAATTCTAAACCTCACCCTACAGCTGCAGCACAAGGAAGACAACAGAAGCCTCAATCCCTCATTTATTGTGGTCAATAGTCATGCATTTGGGTGATTTTTCTGAGGGGACATTGTTCAGCACAGTAGCTTAAAAATAACACTCCTATTGCTATTGAATTTGTCCTTTTTCATTTTTGTTTCCTGTGGACTATTTCTCAGGCAGAGACTGACTGGAATTGGTGCAGGGAATGGATTTATCCTCAGGAAAACAAGTGCTGAGAAATTTCTCTTAATTTCCACTGGGTGTAAATAAATCCCTGCAACTCCTCACCAGCCCTAGAGAAAAGGTGTTCGTCTGCACTGCAGGGATTTTACAGATAAACCTGAAATTCCAGAAGCTCCACTGCCAAACTTCATGGATCTAAAATTCACCTTTCTGTCTCTCCACAACAACACTGCTTTCAAATGGCACAGTGGCTCAATCTCTCAGGACCACATGAAAGCAAACAGAGAGCAACTCTGTGCACAAAATATTGGGGGCTAGATTGGGTTTTTGGTAATCAAATGTATTTGGAAAATGTTAAATAATCGTTTTGAAACTTTCCAACCCAAAAAGAGAAATGCAATGGTAACACTGAACACATGCATTTGAGAGCAAAACAGCAACAAGTGTAAAATTAAGAATTAAATTTATTAAAAGATAAAGTTTTGTAAAAGAAGAGTATTAATTTATACCATCAATGTCTTTAAACTAACAGGGAGCAGATTTAAATTGGATATTAGGAAGAGATTCTTAACTGTGAGGGCAGTGAGGCCCTGGCACAGAGAAGCTGTGGCTGCCCCAGCCCTGGAAGTGTCCAGGGCCAGGCTGGACAGGGTTTGGAGCAACCTGGGACAGTGGGAGGTGTCCCTGCCCATGGCAGGGGGTTGGAATGGGATGATATTTAAGGCCCCTTCCAACTCAAACCATTCCATGATTCTATAAATGTGAACCTCTACAGACAATTTCCTTTTTAGGCATGAAATCTGTCAAATGTCTTAACAGTCTTTTTATTACACATTTTGTAACATATTTCTTGCTTCTTTTTATTACACTTTGGCCATATTAATCTGTTTTAAATCATAGTGAAAGACAATATTGGGATGAACTAACAGGAGCTTGAGAAATCTCCACACTTGCTGCACCTGCTTGGTAAATAAACACAGCAGCTCAGCCTGTGACCAGCTCAACATAAACAGATTCTACAAACAGTCTGACACCAGAGCTGATCTGGCAACATCAAAACAAAACAGCAAGGAAATTTTGCCTCTCTGTTACACACAACTCCAGTCCCTCACTGAAACCGTAGGAGGGTTTTTATTAGGATACAGATAAGAGGGTTGGAAAAACAACAACTGCACAAAGAAAGAGAAAAAACTTGGCTTATACACTTTGTTTTCAATGTGCAGCAGCTTCAGCCTCTTTTCTGAGCCTCTCCCAGTTGTAACTCCTGATATCTTTACATGGGATCACATTACTAGGCTGATTTTACAGCCTGGCACCAGAGGCACCAAAACATGCAATGCCTTTAAACCCCAGTGAAGTTCAGAGCAGATGAGAAGACTCAACACTTGCACTGCTGCCTTACCTGGCAAACGATGGGACAGTTTAATACCCTGTGCATGTGTTCTGCTGAGAAGCAAAACTCTTGCAAAGTTAATATTGTGATATGTAAAATGTGTTTCTAAATGAATAGAGAGAGTAACATTTCAAGAACAAATTCTGGTTAAAAGCTGTGTTAAAAATGTTCACTTTTCTGTGGCTAAGAGTGGTGTTGGTACAAGAATGTCAGACTGCCACAAGGAACAAAAATTCACTGTGAACTGAGACATCTCTGGCTGGACCAGAGGATCTCTAAGGTCCCTTCCAAGCCTTAACATTCTGTGAGTGTAAGTCAAGCCACAGCTCTTCTCTCTTACCTTTTTGTGGTGTGCAGTATTTTTCCTACAAAGGAAATCAGCTCAGGTGAGGCATTGAGACACTCAGATGCAAAGGCAATTCACAGAACATCTCTGAAAGACACAAAGTTGCTGTCCCTCTGCTGAGAAAACCAAGGCAGGACTGTGTGTGTAACGTAGAAAAGAAGACTGTGTCTTCCAAACATACCTGGTATGGTGATTAACTGCATATTTTATCCATTCCAGAAGCTCTAGTCAAAATCTTTGTGCAAGAGCAGTATCCTTTTTCTGCAGAATCCTAAATGAGGACAAATGATTAATTTTTAATCAGGTAACTAAAGACCAAAGACCTGAGCTCAAGAAAATTACAATGCTCTTTTATTCCCTTTTCATTGCAGTTGTTCAAGCAGCACAGGATGAACAAATGAGAGGAATGCCAGAAGCCTTCTGCCTCCTGGCTGAGTTAAATTTATGAGGTCACCCATCCAGTGGTTCCCAAGCAATGACTTCATGTGGACAGCAGGGACTCTGTGCAGCCATCCCAGCATGAATTCACACAGGTCAGCAGCCTCTGGCCTGGAACTCAGAGTAACCCTTTCCACCAAGAGGGGAATGGAATGCAAGATGATTGTCCCTGGAACAGGCTATAGGGTAGGGAGACTCACCCCTGAGAGCTGCAAAGGGACTTTTTCCAGGGGATGTAGTGATAGGAAGAAAGGGGAATGGCTTAAAACTGACAGAGGGCAGGTCTAGATTGGATATCAGGAAGAAATTGCTCCCTATGAGGGTGGGCAGGCCCTGGCACAGGTTGCCCAGAGAAGCTGTGGCTGCCCCATCCCTGAGAGTGTCCAAGGCCAGATTGGACGGGGCTTGGAGCAACCTGGGACAGTGGGAGGTGTCCCTGTCCATGGCAGGAACAAGGTGAGCTTTAAGCTGTATCCCACTCCTAATATCCAAATCAAAGTAGTATCAAAGTCTTTGTGATTCTAAGGCAGATTCCCAGATGACTTGTCACCTTGTCTCATCAGAAGTCCCTACACCCAGAATTAAAAATTGGATTAATAACAAATTTGTAGATAGCACAGATGAATAGACAGAGACTGGGAAATAAAGAAAACATTAGAAGAATCAATATTCACACACATTTGAAATCATTCACTGAATATGAGCCTGGTCAGCACCATTAATTCCCACAGATAAGTATCCCTACTTAATGTATTTAGATCTGTGTTTGAAAGCAAAGCTTCAGAAAATGATTCTCTAGTATCTAACATGTCATTAGAAGTGGCCAAAAAATTGCAGAAAGAAAATCTTTTTGTTTCAGCCATTTGCTCAGATGTTGAAAAAAATGTGAAAGAAAAAAAGGCACATTTTCCCAAATGTGGTCATTGTAGCCTTTGAGCTGGTGGGTGTTCAGAACATTAGTTGAAATTATCATAAATGGATAAAGCTTAACACAGTCTGAAAAATAAAGAACTCAAAGTATTCCTCACCAGCCAGCCCAGCCCTCCTTGCTGGCTGGACTGGTGTCCCAGGGGCCCAGTGCAGATCCCCAGGATTAGATCCATCCCTTCCCATCTGCTGCTCCACATGTGCTGAAATTTGCATTAAGTACAAGAACCCCTTGGATCAAAACATCTCTCACATTTTACACATCAAGGGGCTCCACGGAAAACCAGGAGCTTCCAAAGCAGCTGGAGGGATTTGGGGAGGGATTTGACAGAGAACAGAGTGATGGTGCCACTGTCACAGTTCCTGCAAAAAGATTACTTGATCTGATTAAAGACAAAGAACCAGAACTGTGTAAGGACAAAATAAAAAAAAAGGAGCTTTTTTAATACCAGTTTGAATAAATAAAAATAAAAGGATCTCAAGCTGGCTCAGAACGGAATGAGCTGACAGGGAAAGCCAAGAGCACTCCTGGAATGTGAGCCTTGTGGATCCAGTCCTGGATGTCTCAGGAGTGTGTCCCTCTCCAACACCCTCCCTCTCTCCTGAGCCTCCCTGAGAACTGTGGGCTCCACAGCTCAAGGCAGCAAAACGTAGAAAAGAGCAGAAGGTAAGTCCAAGAATTGAAGTGTTTCTCAATGTCCTTAAGAACTCCATCCCTTATGCTGTTGGGTCTCCAGGGAATGCAATTTTAAAAGATATGGTTTGATTTGACTCAGCAACAAGTTTGCCTGAGGTGTAGTAGGGAAAGAAAAAATCCAAGAAGTTGACTTCAGTCTTGGAGGTCAAGATAAAATGAGAAGAAAAGACTTTCTGATGGGAAGTACAGCCCTTTAGGATGGATCATGAATTTTCCTCCCTGTGCCAGAGCTCCATCTGAGAGTGTCCTGCCTTCATTTCCTCCTTGGGACAATTCTAACTAAGCCAGTGTGGGATCTTTCCTTTCTTTCTAGAAATCAAAGCTACTACTCAGGACAGGGATTTGGGCTGATTTTCCAGAAAGATAAATAAACTCTGACCCCTGTGGTTCCACCCGGTCCCCATCCTGCACAGGAACGCTGGGGCAGAGACGCTGCAAAGCCACATCAGAAAATGAAGATGCAGCACTGGGAGGGTTCCCTTCCTGCCATGTTTGGTTTCAGCCAGTTATATCCAGAACAGAAATTGCCTTGTTTTTGTTTTGTTTTGTTTCCCACTGGGAAATGTAGGAGGTTATTACCCTGTTTCTAATTAACACATTAACATTTGCTTTGGAGGTCTTAGTTAATAACAGCAACTCATCAAGTGGGTCCCCCAGCTGCTAATTAGTTTTTTCCATATCAAATTTTCTACCTGAAATTTCCTTCCTGATCCTGTGTAAGTTTATAGATTTCCCTTGGAGCTTTTTTTAAGAATTTCTTTGTGGGTTTTTTTGTTTAATAAATTAGAAAAACATCCACTGGTGCTCCTACTCCACACATGGCCCAGAAATGCTGAGGTAATGCTTTATTTTTTTTTAATCCCAAGAGAAGCAGAGATGTACCAACATTCACATTTTGGTGCCTTTAATTGTATTTACTATATCCTTTCACCAGTGCCAGAGTGCTATGTGGACTCCTTAGTATGCAGTTGACTTCCTCATCTGAGGTTGATTTAGATGATTCAAAAAAACCCCAAATCCTCTTATGATGAAGGATATTACTGTGTATTTTGTGAAATATTTAGCATCTTGCCATTTCCTCTTTTTTTTTTTTTCCCAAATCCCTGTGTATTTCATCAGCTCAGCTTGAAATAGCTCTGCAGTTCAGAGCTACCTGTTTTTCTGGTGGCTTTAATGAATATTTACCATCCTGCAGGGAAGGGGAGGGTGCCTGACTGCAGCTGGCTCCCAAATCCCAGAAAGAACTCCTTGTCTTCAGAGCCATTACCCCCAGCTCCATCACTTCATAAAGGGAAATACAGTGCAGGCCACACTGCAATGAAATTTCCTTATTTTCTGTTTATACCAATGCAGCCCAGGTTTAATAATCACTGTGAATTAAGTGAGGTAACAGCATAGATGCACAAATAATACCAGTAGTATTAAACTGCATGTCTTACCTCAATAGTAATCATTCCACAATAAATTATAGGGGATAGTTGTCTTTTCCACATACCAACAACACCTGTGTAGACAAAACAGGCAACAAAACTACTTTACTTTTCTGATTCTCAAGAATCAGAAGAAAACAAGAGTCTTGGAAGACAAAGGTGCAAATCACAACTTATAGAAGTTCAGCTCTGTGAAGATTTGGGCTAATTACCGAGGCTTTCCCTTAGTTAATTGAGAAAAATAGGAGTAATCAGAGAGTGATTAATTGGATTCTCAATAGGTAGGATGGATGGACAGATGGATGAGCTACTGGAAGTGCCTTTCTCATTAGTCTGGATGAGGCCCTGAAGTTGGAGGGATAAAAAATGGCAGAGATTTGTCTCTGGGTGCCTTGTAGTCCCTGCAGAACCCACAACTATAATCCCTGTGACTTTCTGCTGAAATTACCACTTTGGATAATCAAGGAACTTCTCACTGCACATCACTACAGCTCCCCCCTGCTCAAGTCATCAGCTTTTGGGGAACCTTCTCTACATTTGACTAAAAATCACATTCTGTAACATGGCAAAGGTTCCCTAGCATTTTTATCACTGTGTTGCTGAAGTTTCTGCTTTTACAAGCATTTTGCTGATGAAAGAAAGCAATGAGAAGCCAACAAAAAAACTGTCACCAGGACCTGAAACAGACTTTTCAGGAATTGCTACAAACCATCACCTTGGCAGATTATTTTGGCCTTCCTTCATCCCATTAAAACCCATGGGAAAGCTCCCAAGGACTTCAGACAGCATCCTTCTTTTCCACATGAAAAAGTGTAAGTATAAAACATAGAACAGAGTGTAAGAATCAGACTGACAGGTCTACCATTGCTCTGGCTTTATTCTGTCTCCTCCATAAATCACCCAAATATCTCTTAATAGTTCTTCTACCTGTAAAATAGAGAGAATTGGTTCACTGATGTTGCCCTGCAGAGCATAAAGTTTTAAAACTATTGGAATAATAGTTAAAGGAAGGGCATTTGAAACAACACCTAAATGAAGAATATCTATTAAACCTGTATCAATAGGACATACCATGCATTACAGAAAGCAGCTATTGCTGCCATCCTGAATGTATAGGAGAGAAGCTCTTTGCTTTTAGGCTTGTTTATCCACTGAATAATGTGTGAATTTGGCAACTCAAATACTGTCTCAGCCTTCCAGTGTGAAAAATGGGGATAACTACCTTCCTCACAAGTTTGCTCAGAGGCTGCAGCACTTTGACATCTTTGGATGAAGGCTGAGACAGAAATGGTTAGTAATTGAGATCACATTCTGGGAAGGGCCATTTAGTGCAATTCCTTGCTGTTGATAACAACATTATCACAAAAAATTTATGAAACTCCATTTTCCCTTTTATTTTGTATTTCCAGTATTTATCCCACCCATTCCCCATATATTAATCAGAATACAGACTCATGTTTTACTCATTCATTTCCTTCCATTTTTACTATCCCAGTCCTCAAGAGAACTTGATTTTTCCTGTGTGTTACCATGAACATCCTCTTTATTGCTGTCTCCCAACTTTCTGTCATCAGGAATTTTAATTAGCACATTTCTATCTTTTCTGGCAAGAGCATCAATAGTGATCCCAAGACCAATAATTATAAAATAAATGACATCATTCTTCCTTCCTTCCTTCCTCCCTTCCTTTCTGCACAGTGGTCCAGCTTCAGTAGAAAGGCTGGAGTGCATTTGCTATCCTGTCTCCAGGATATCCAACAGCCTGATGGTGGAATGACCCTCCTCTAATGGCCCAGCATTTCTGTAAAGGACTGATGGGAATACTGCACTGCTGTTTAAAAGAGTTTCTAGGAATTATTTTTATGTGGTGCTCAATGCATTTGTATCATATCCAGAGCTCACCTAATGGATTCACTCCGAGAGGGGCTTGGGACATTTTAGGTGGAATTCAACTCAAAAATTGTATTCACAGTCTGGGTCTCTACTTGTTTTGCATGTTTGCCTTGAGTTACTTTATAGTGCCTGGAAAACTTACAACCACAGGCAAGTTTGGGAGTGTGATTTGGTTTACCCTGAAGTGAACTGCCCTTGTTTGATCAGCGGAATCACATCCAAAATGCCATTGATTATATTGACTAATTCTCCCTCAACCCTGAGGCAGCACAGCGGGCTCAGCTGCAGAGGGGCTTAAAACAGGGCAAGATGCAGACCTGGAGTTGGACTTTATGATCCTGGTGGGTCCCTCCAGTTTCCAGATACACTGAGGAGGGGGTCTGGGACCTGCTTAAGCTCTGGCAGCCCAGGGCTGAGCAGATCTGATCTCAGGAGAACAAAACCCGAGTTCAGCTGCCTCCAGAGCTGAGCAATAGATGGATATCTTTAAAATGGCTATTTCACAGAATCACAGAATAATTCAGGTTGGAAAAGACCTCCAAGATCAAGTCCAACCTTTCACCTTGTCAACTAAACCAGAGCACTGAGTGCCACATTCAGTAGTTTCTTGAACACCTCCAAGGATGGTGACTCCACCACCTTCCTGGGTAGCCCCTTCCCATGCCTGACAACCCCTTCTGTGAAGAAGTTCTTCCTGATGTCCAACCTGGCCCTCCCCTGTTGCAGCCTGAAGCCGTTTCCTCTTGTCTTTACACTTCTTGCCTGGGAGAAGAGGCCGACCCCCCCAGTTCATCTGGAATGGTGTGTCCAGTTCTGGGCTCCTCAGTGCAAGAGACATCGAGCTCCTGGAGTGGGTCCAGTGGAGGACAACTAAATATGATGAAAGGACAGGAGCATCTCTCTGACAAGGAAAGGCTGAGGGAGCTGGGGCTGTTCAGCCTGGGGGAAGATACACCCATGTCTGTCGGTGTCTGCAGGGAGGGGACAGAGCATGGACCAGGCTCTGCTCGGGGGTGCCCAGCAATGGGACAAGAGGAACAGGCAGAAACTGATGCCCAGGAAGTTCCACCTGGACATGAGAAAGAACTTCTTTGCTGTGCAGTGACCCAGCCCTGGGACAGATTGCCCAGAGAGGGTGTGGAGTCTCCTCACTAAGGATATTCCAGAACTCTCTGGTCACAATCCTGAGCAATGTGCTCTGGGATGACTCTGGATGAGCAGGGGGTTGGACCCAGTGACCCACTGGGGGGCCTTCCAGTCTCACCCATTCTGTGATTTCACTTAGGTTATTGGATATACTCAGTGATTGACGAGCACTCAAACTTAGTGCTCATGTTTAAGTACATTTGAAGTATTTCCTCAGAAGAAAATACCACAGAATAGTGAACGGGTCAGGTTGGAAGGGCCCACAGTGGGTCACCCGGTCCCAGTCCCTGCTCAGGCAGGGCCATCCCAGAGCACACGGCACAGGATCGTGTCCAGACGGTTCTGGAGTATCTTCAGTGAGGAGACTCCACACCTGGAATATCCCAGGGTTAGAACAAGAGCACAGCTGTGTCAGCCGGTGCCACTGGGCAGATCCCGTGAGGATGTGCAGTGCCCCAGGGGAGGCAGGAGGGGCCGGGACACTTCGTTTGCCCGGCTCCTGAGGGACTGCCCGACTCCCCGACGGACTCCCTGCCTCCGTCAGGCACGGTTCGTCTCCCGAGGGCACGGCCCCCGAGGGCACGGCCCGGCTCCCCCAGGCACGGCCCGGCTCCCCGAGGGCATGGTTCGGCTCCCCGCGGGCACAGCCCGGCTCCCTCGGGCACGACTCGGCTCCCCGACGAACTCCCTGGCTCCGTCAGGCACGGCACGGCTCCCGAGGGACTCCCTGGCTCCCTCAGGCACGGCACGGCTCCCCGAAGACACGGTTCGGCTCCCTGAGGGCACAGCCTGGTCCCCTCAGGCACGGCACGGCTCCCCCAGGCACGGCACGGCTCCTGAGGAACTCCCTGTCTCCCTCAGGCACAGCCCCGCTGCCCCAGGCACGGCCCACCATGCTGGGGGAGCGGCGCATCCCATGGTGCAGCGCGCCGGGAGGGCGGGGAGCGGCAGCAGGAGGAGGAGGAGGAGGCGGCGGCGCTGCCCGCCAGACCCTCCGAGCCTTCTCCTGCCGCTGCTGCCGCTCGGTACCCCCGCTCGGTACCGCGGGCCGGGCCGGCCGGGCCCGCAGCGCGGTGAGTGCGGGCGGGGCGGCCGCGGTTCGGTTCGGGAGTGCCGGGGGCAGCGGCGGCTGCTCCGCTGTGTGTGCCCCGCGGCGGCTCCGGGCGAGGGAAGGGAATGGTGTCCCCGCAGCCGGCCGTGTGCCCGGGGAGGGGCTGTGCGGGCAGCACGGTGTACGCTGGGGGCCCGCGGGCAGAGCCGCTTGGCTGCCCGGGAAGGGCAGGCTGGGAAGGGGATGGCAGGCGAGGAGAGGAGGAGGAGGAGGCTGCGGGGAGAGGCGGCGGCGGCCCCGCCTGCCCCGTCCCCTCCCGGGGGGACCCTCCGCCCTGCCCGCCCCGGTCCCACCGGATGTGTCGGGAGGCGGCGAGGTGGAGCGGGACGGTCCGCAAAGTAAACAAAGGGAAGGGGAAGGGAGGAGGAGGCGGTGTCGGTGTCCCCTCGCTGCCGGAGCCGGGCTGTGCCCCGTCCCCTCCCCACGCGGGCGGTAAATCCGCGGCTGCCTCTCGGAGCCGGGGCGGGAGCGCGGGGGAAGTGGTTGAGGTTCCTTCTCTTTGGGGTTTGGGGTTGGGTTTCTTTGAGGTGTGCGGGTTCTGGGGGTGGTTTATTTTCGGTTCCTGCCCTCGCTGGGCGGGGTGGCCCGCATGGAGCCGGGGCAGCGTCGGGACCCTGCGGCGCGACCGGGACCCGGACCCGGCGCTGCCCCCGGGCCGGGGCTCACCGAGGAGCCTTCGCGTTTCTGCAAGAAATTCGGTGCTTTTTCGTTTTCCGGCTGTAAACCTGGTTGTGGAGCACGGCTGCACTCCTGCAGCTGTAGCAGGGGCTCATTCTCCCCAAAGCCCCGCGACTAATCCTGAAGCATGTGCTGTGCCTTGCCAGTTCTCACGTCCATTCTCTTCCCAGACCTCCGGTACTCAGATGATGCTTTTTTGGAACAAGGGGTAGTCTTTTCTCTTTGATTTCCCATTCTTTTCTTCTTGTTTTCTGGCTGAAACACTGTG
The DNA here is from genome assembly GCA_035041345.1 of Poliocrania exsul. NCBI lineage: Eukaryota > Metazoa > Chordata > Aves > Passeriformes > Thamnophilidae > Poliocrania > Poliocrania exsul. Next base: position 148,056,881 of record JAWWLZ010000082.1, on the reverse strand, counting down.
TCGTTTCTGTGTTAGCTGGCTTGCAGGCAGTCCTATTCCAGAGCGTATCCTGCAGGCCCTGCCACTGGAGCAGCCTCAGCTCAGGTTTGGCGATTTCACTGGGATAAGAGCAGTAAATGCATTTTATAAAAGGTTCCCTTGAAAGGAGAAACGCTTGGGGATTCACATTGAAGTATTTAATGTAAATGTCACCTTGAAAGTGAAGTGGTGTTGCAGTGTCGCTTTAAAACTCCCACTGCTTTGGCACTTGGTTGTTGGGTATATTTTTTATTTCCACTGTATTAATTGGGAAAGTCCCACGTGCCTCAAAGCTAATCTGCCTTTATTGTCTCTGGTTCTGTTAAACCTGGGTAATGCCAACAGCACAGCTGCTTTGGAGCCAGAAAATATTAGAACTTTTATAGTTGTTTGGAACTGTTTATCTCACTGATGTTGTCCAAAATTCCACCACTTCCTTTCTCCACCTTTTTTGTTACCCCTGAAATCAGGCTGTTATCCCACCTCCAATCTTTGCTGGAACACCTTTGCCTGCCTGGTGTGATTTGGGATGGGAACCGCAGCCCTTGGGGTTCTTAAAGC
>JAWWLZ010000082.1:148034537-148049072 GCA_035041345.1 Poliocrania exsul | reverse complement strand
AGCTGTGTAAAACTGGTGAGGGAGTGGATGTAACAAGGATGTAACAAGGAATACACCTCAGTTCCATTCCCTGCCTGGAGTTTGTGTCAGTGTTTCATTTGTATTGGAAACTGAGCTTTAATACTCTGGATTTGATGCCTTTGTTGATGGCAGTTTGTTACCTGTGTGAATTTATTAAACAGCCCAGTGAAGGATTAGGCCCTTGGGAAGATGATGGTGTGTGGCACAGGCAGGAATTGTCAGATGGGGGTTCACATGGAGCAAAAGTTCAGTTGTGTCACAGGCTACAAGCCCCGACTTCTTCAGCCTCTGCAGAGGGGGGAGTTCCTTTGTGTGGCCTGAGCTGCTCCTCTCACACTGCCCAGGGCTCCCAGCAGCCCGTTTTGTGCCTTGCTCTCCTTTCATCAGGAATTCTCCAAGACAGGAGTGTGTATCATTGGCTTCATTTTACAACTGAATCAGCTTTTTCTTCTCTTCAAGGCAAACAAAACCTTCAAGCTGTTCCACAGTCTGAAGAGAGTGTTGAACAGAGCTTCCCTTCCTAGGGAACAAATTTTGGAGTGCTGTGGATTATTTATCTGTGTGGCTTTTTGGAGATGAGTGGGGATTGCATTGAAGTTCTTTCTTTCAAAAGCCTTTGTACCTCTGTTGAAATAGATCCTGAACCCCAGTATTCTCCAGTGGGAGCAGGAACATTGGGCATGTTATACCGGGGAAGAGATCAGAGAGTGGAAGTACAGAAAGGGTCAGGCCTGCAGCAGGTTGTGAAAATAAATGTACATAAAGCACATTTCCTTTTATACCTTACTCTTGAAGTTGTTAGAAGTAGTAAAACAAGGCAAGACCTTGGGGGTCGCTGAGTGGAGATCAGTTTTGGAAAGAGAAGATGAAAGGAGTGAGTTTGAGAAAGGATTTGGAGCAGAGTCAGATGAAGTGGGGAGGGGGAGAGCAGTGCCCATGTGCATATAATGTGAGTGCTTAATGCACAGCTGTTGCTTGAAATATGATCATTCTTTGGACTGAGTCTGTGCTGCAGCAGTTTAAAGTGTTGTGTTGAGCTTGTGTTCTACACTGTTAAACCTGTGTCTTTAGAGCAGATTTTGTGTGATGGGTTTTGTGAATAGGAGGGGAGAGAAAGTATTGACTTCTTTTTTTGTGTGTGTGTGTGGTTTTAGTATGATGTAGAATTGAGATCTTACTGAAGTTTGCCTTTCACAAATTAAGTTGTAATCATCTGATTTACAGGTTCTGCAGAACTGGTGGTGGTGCAGCTGGTGGGGGACACTTGGTTGTGTTTTGGGGTGCTGTGCTTTGCATCTGTTTGGGGCCAGTGAGTCTGAACCAAATTCTCCTCTGTGGACTGGGTTGTTCTGGAGTCCAGGCCATTGAGCAGAGTTCAGATGCAGTTTGTGCTTGTATACCAAGTCCCAAAACAAGACATTAAATCTTCACAGCAAAGTGAAGTGTCTGTGCAAACAGTGCTGTTGAGTTGGTCTGGAATTCAGTGGCTGCCTTGGCTCTTCTGGGGCTTTTCCTGCAGGCTGGAGGTGATTTGTTAATAGTTCCTACTCAGGGCTGTGTTGTATTTTTCTTTTGCATAGGTGTGGTTTTGGTGGTGCTGCTCAAAGTGCTCCAGGCACAACGTTGCCCTCATTGCCTGAGATGCAGGAGGGCTGTGTATTTACATGGAATCACAGAGTATCTCCAGTTAGAAGGACCTATAAGGATCACTGAGTCCAAGCAGGGCTGGGTGCCCTGGCCCCTTCCCTGGGGAGCCATTCCAGTGACTGACCCTCCTCTCTGAAGAACCTTTCCCTCATGTCCAGCCTGAGCTCCCCCTAATGCAGCTTCATCCCATTTCCTTGGGTCCTAAATGTGGATGTTCATCCAGACTATGTTTTCTCAAAAGCTCTGAGGGACTCTTCACTTGCTTCTTCCCAAAAAATGGAAGCTTGGATCCTTTCTACCTCCTGAGAACAAGTGGCTGGACAATAACCCCTGTGACCAGTGTACAGGTCACTAACACAAATACAGGTCTGTGGCTGCCAAAGTTCTCTCAGTTCTGTTGTTTGTGCAAGATACAGGAGAGCACAACTAACAGGAATAATAAGGTTGGAGATAACTTAGTCATAATTGTGTCTGATCTCTGCTAGAGAAAATACCACTTGTGTCCAGCAGTTGCTGTTCCTGTCCTTTCCCTGCACTGGCAAAGCTCTTGGAGTCTTTCCTGTCTACTGTAATCTTTGTGTTTTCCTGTGACTTCCTGCAGTGCCAAAGGGGCATCATTAGAGACCAGGATAAAATAAGGATAAAAGTGTTGCATTGCATAAAATTCTTTTTTTGCTTTATTGCTGCGGCTCAGAATTAGGAGAGGGAAGTGAAACAAATAATGTTGGTCTTTAGTGGTCCATCTTTGGCTTTGTAAGGGTTGAGGTGTAAGAATTTACATGGTATTGACATTGAATTCTTGGTAAGAATTTCTGTGTTGAAACAGAGAGGAGATTATGGGAGGAGAGGAATTAAATTAATGAAGTGATGAGGAAAGAGTGAAGAGGAGAAATTCCTTGAAGAGCATGACCAAGGAACTTTGGAGGTAGCTGAAACCATAAGGAAGCTGAGCAAGCAGCTCCTTGCCTGTAAGATATTTAAGATTTTTTACTCTTGGATAGTAATGATGGGCTTATGGCTCAGTGCTGGTGAAGGAGGCAAACTGGAGAGGGAGTAGAATGATTCTGGAGGACAAAACTTAGAATTTCAGGCTGTGTATATGGACATTTATATTACAAATAAGATGCTTCATCTTTTAATTGAAAGACAGGTAGGATGAAATAAGGAAACAAATCAAGCTGCATCAAACAGGCACTTAGTGCCAGCTGGAAAAAGTCTAAAAAGGAACAGTTTTTTCCAAAAATAACACTTAAATATTGTCCCTTTACTGAAAGTTTTCCCATGTGGAGAAAGGTAGAGAAATTACAAAGTTGGGAAACATCCCCTTCCCATCTTTTTTTTTTCTTCCTGAGCAGATGTATTTGGTTTTTTTTACTTTAAAGAAACCATTTTGTAAGATATGCAGGTTTTGGAGTTTTTTTACAAAAAGTTGAAATAAAAGCAGTACTTTAACCCAAACCATTTCTAACATTTAATCTCCTTTTGGCCACTGTAGAAGCCCTTAGCATTTATCCCTGTAAAAATGAGAGTAATTGGTGTTTCAAGAAGTGTTCAACTGGTGGAACTTTGGCTTAGGAGAGTTCTTGTCACCACTTGCTTCCTGAGTAACTGATAAATGAAGTCAATCAATAAATAACCTGGGAAAACAAGTATTGGGAAGGTGTGCCTGGAAATGGCTGTTGGTTTAAGGGAGGTGAAATGATCCTGTGTTTGGATCATCTCTGCCTGTTCCTCTCTAACGAGCAAAGGAGAGGCCCTTTATGTGTCCTCTGGGGTTGCCTCCCACCATCAAATCCAATCACGGTGCCATCCATTTGTACACTGAATTTTACACACATGGGCAACTCTATTGAAAATCAGTGGGACAGCTTGTGTGGAAAATTTCACATGCCTGCAAGTGTTTGCATTATTGATGCCTCAGCAATTAAAATAATATTTCTCTATTATTTGTGCTTGGTACATTTTTGATGTTGCCTGTGAGTCCCGTGGTGTTACACACACAGTTATTCTAACAAATGTTCTGAGGGTGCTCATGGCGTGACTTCCCAGAGCAGGGAGAGATCATGGAAATTAAAAGGAGCTTTTTTGCCTTATCAGAAAACATCTTTATTAGATCAGTAAGTGCATGGGTTTCTCAGTCTGAGAAACAACCTCGTGAGCAATTTCCCTTTTCATAAAGGCCTGGTCATGATATCATTCCCATTGTGTTAATTGGTGGTGTTTTCACTAATTGTCCCAAGTCCTGATGAATTCCACAGAAACATTCAGAGCAGATTCTGGGGCAGGCAGTCACTGTCCCTCGGTGTGGCAGAGCTGATGGCACAGCACATTCTGTGTTAACTGTAAAATCAGTATTTGCAGGCACTGCCATTGCTCTTATGTCCCATCATAAAAGCAGTTCAGGCTTTTGGGGATGTTTTTCCCAAGGGTTTGGATGTTTGTTTCAGGTGTCTGTGACTCATTTCTTTGGCTTTCATGTAGAAATTCAAGTTTTGTGGTTTCCTAATTTTTTTTTCAGTTTATTGTAGCTTAGATGAACACACAAAATAATCTCTGCATGGTTTCTTTTAACTTTCTGTTTTACTTTCTCATCAGATTGTCTTGTGGAAATCTTTTGGTGGCCTTTGTGTGTGTGGAGAATTAAGTAGCTGAAGTGAATAAAGGTTCAGAAAGAGTGCTTAGAAATCCAGTTTTAAGTGCATAATATACAAGTTTTGGCTCTCTGCTGGTACCGCCTTTGTCCCTTTGTTTGAAAGGCAAAAATCCCAAAAGAATAACAAGGTATCAAACCCATCTGTGGGTTCCTTGACTCTGGATTTGTTTCAGCTCAGTTGTTCCCTTTAAGGAACAGACCCACAACCTTCTGGACAGAGCACGACGTGTGTGTTGAGCAATATCTGTGTATTTGTGACTTCATCTGGGAGCTGCCTTGGCTGCCCTGCCGTGCACATGCCCTGAGGAAATAAATGCTTTTCACTCGTTCCTCCCACACACTTTTTCATTTTCCAGGGAAGCACTTTCTAATTCTAGGTCTGGATGCTGCTGATGTTCTGAATCACTCATCGGGGTTTTCAGCTCTCACTCAATTGTTGCCATTAAGTGCATGTTAACAATATTAAAGGTTCACTTCAGAATCCTCCCTAACCCTCCTCCTCCTTCAAAACAACTAATCCATGTAACTCGTGAAATTTGTACTTTGCTTTCATAGGATCAACAAGATTTCAGGCAACTTGCTTTTTAAGGTGTCTGTTTTGAGTTCAAATGTTAGTCCTTGGCTTCTACAAACTTGTTTTGTGTTTTGTTTTAGGGCTTTTATTTGTTTGTTTGCTTTTACCTGAGGACTTCCAGCTCAATAACCTGCGCTCCTAAAGCAGGATATGTCCTGCAGCTTGTTCCTTAGGAGGGTTATCTTGGCTTCAGAACAAAAATATCAGCCATTTGGAGTTTCTTGGATATTTGACTACTTTGACATTATTTGAGAAAATATCCTAATGCATTTTAAATGTTTATTTCAGATTTCATGTTTCCTCCTGTGCCCAGCACCTGCTGCTGAGCTGGAAAGTCAACGCAGGGTAAGTACAACAGCTCGTGGTTTCACTGTCACACAGAGTTTGTTCTGGGGTAGAACAGGTCGAGCTGAGATTTTGTTGTTGTTGTTCTTCCCTTGTAATTGTCGTTGAAAATCCTGATTGTTAAACAGGGGTGTTAAAACAGAATTTTTTGGTTTGTCAGGGAACACTCTGAGCCTCCTGGAATTGGTCTTTTCCTGCCAGGCTGTCCTTGGGTTCAGCCCCAGGGTGGGCAGAGCTGGGCAGCAAAGCACTGATGGGAGGTGTCCTCTCACCTCCCCAACCACTCACTTGCAAATTGTCTGGCCAGTCCCACGTTCTGCCTTTGAAGCAAAATGTTAATAATTCTCTAGTCTCATGTTCTGCCTTTCTGTGGTACATAAGAAATTTGTCTGAAGCAAAATCTTCACTGTAGGGGCACTTGGGCTAATCTGAAGTAATTAACTCTAAGCAGGAGTAGAGAGGTTACAGCCACAGTACTTATTGTGATACAGGAATTTATTTCTGGTCTCCCTATTGATTCCTTGCAAATATAACCATTCACCCTTCTCCCTGGGTGAATGGTTATATTGGCAAACTTCACTTTTATTCCTCAGTGTAGTTGGTATTTCTGACTTGCATTTATTGCTGCTGATATATGTGGATGTTTGGAATATTCTTACATTTGAGTGTGGCAAGAATAACTTGTTGGATTATTTTTTTGTTTGTGGTTTGGTTCCCCCCCCTTTCCCCAACTTTCCCTGTGGTTGGTGGGTTTGGGAGCCTGTATTACATTATCTGTTTTGTACCATTGCTTAGGCTTTGGCAGGTAACAAAATCAATCTGCTGCTTAAGGAGCACTTTGGAATCCAACTTGTGGATGTGGCTACTCTTATTTAAAGCTTGATACCACCTGTTTTAGAGTCATTAATGATCTTGCCTGGACTGTAATGCACTTGAGGACAAAGGAGATGTGGCTGTTTGCATTTCACATGGACTGTGCCCCCGATGGGACTTCAGGCTGTGATCTTGTCTCTGTATTTGCATCTTCAGGAATCAGCAGAGGGTCCCTTGGTGTCTCCTGACTGCCAGAATTTGCAGGGATAGATCTTTATTCTTCAGGATGTAGTCAGCCTTTTTAAACTTGAGTTTTCATGTTTACAGTGACTAATTGTTTCTCCTTCCCAATTTCTCCCTTCCCTTTTCAGGTATGGGATGATGTCTGTTTATGTTACACAATTAATTTTTCCAGGGCATTCCATCTATTCTCACCACTCCAAAGAACAAGTTGAATGGTTTATAAAAAGTCTTTCCTTTTGTGGCTTAAATTGGAATAAACCCAAAGTATTTCCATTGGAACAAAAAGCACCAATCCTGATATTAGGACTAAAATTTGTTGCCTTATGTCTCATATTAATTCTGAGTTATGATTCAGATGGAAACCCAGGTGCACTTAAAAAATATTTTCTGAACATGAAAAATTAATAGTGGGAAATGCAGAAAACAAGGAGGGGGGTGGGAGCAAAACAGGCCCCTCCTCAGTTCATAATTTATAAAGGCCTCCAAATCAGACCTGTGATTTCAGGGGTTTTTTTGGTGCTTCCTTTGATTTTGTTTGACCTTTTAAAAGGAACAGCAAAAAAGCCACACTTGTGTGTGTTGTGAGCTGAAGCCATTGGCTCTCTGGAGTGTGTGAGTCATATCCTGGTCAAACCATGACAACAAACTCTTTATTAGTTTATTGGGTAAATACCTGCAGTACCTGCCTAGATAAGACTTTATGGAAAACCAGCCCAGGGAATAACAAGGCTGTGAAATACAATGTAGAGTAAGAGGAAACAGTGAAAAATCTTAAATGTAAACTGCAAGTACTTCTGACTTGTCAGGTTTATGTTGAAGTCTGATTTTTTTTCTGGCTGGGGATTTGGTAGGAGCAGATTAGTGCTACTTAGTCTTTGAAAGTGGTGTTGTGTATGCAAATGCTGGAATGACAGTTCCAGTGGAAATGGCAGAAAAAAAAGTACTCAATCTCCTGCTTATCCAGCTGCTTTATAAACTCATACTTTAAGCCTTGTATTCAATTACCTGGCAGTTGTGTTTAACCCCCCAGGTACCAAGGCAGTGTCCATGGCAGAAATCTTGGTGTTTGCAGGGAACTTGACTAAATGACTCCACCAGCATCATCCAGAAACTCTGAAAGTGCAGCTGACAGTTTTATACTTCAGGTCATGAAGTGTTCTGTCACCTTCCTGATGCTGGTTACTCACTCTGAGCACCTGGTCACCACAGGGGTTGGGGCCAGCCCTGTTCAACATCTGCTCAACAGCAGCTGAACATGAGCCAGGTGTGCCCAGGTGGGCAGGAAGGCCAAGGGCACTTGGGCTGTACCAGGGATGGTGTGGCCAGCACAGCCAGGGCAGTGACTGACCCTCTGTGCTGGGCACTGAGGAGGGCACACCTTGAATTGTGGGGTCAGTTTTGGGCCCCTCATGACCAGAAAGACATTGAGGGGCTAGAGCTTGTCCAGAGAAGGTGGGAAAGGGTCTGGAGCACAAGTGCAATGAGGAGCAGCTGAGGGAGCTGGGGAGGTGTTTAATCTGCAGAAAAGGGGACTCAGGGGAGACCTCTTTGCTCTCTACAGCCACCTGACAGGAGGTTGTACCCAGGCAGGGGTCAGGCTCCCGGGTAACAAGCAATAGGAAAGGAGCAAATGGCCTCATGTTGCAGCAGATCAGGTTTAGGTTGTTGAATATTTGGCACCATTTCTTCACCAGAAGGGTTAGGCATTGGAACAGACTGCCCAGATCAGTGGGGGAGTCACTCACTATCCCTGGAAATACTTGAAAGATGTGCAGATGTGGCACTTGGGGACATGTTTAGCTGTGGCCTTGGCAGTGCTGGGCTGGTGGTTGGACTCAGTGGTCTTAGAGGTCTCTTCTAACCATAATAATTCCATGATTCTTAATTACTGTGTACAGAATACATGTATGAATAGGAAGGGATTATAAACAACAGTTCTGCTTAGCTTTATAATTCTGACTTGCTCCTCAGGGCAGTGTTTGGGCATGGAATTGGTGCAGGCATCCTGTAGATAAAAGTGCATGTCATTTTTTGTGTACTTGTGTGACCTCAAAGATACTGGTCAGCCACTGACAGTAGGTGGTGCCAGCACTTCCACCCTGGATGCAGCTTCCAAAGGATGTTCTCTGGATTCTATCTCTACTCCAAGTGACTTCAGGTGCTTTCCAGTTTTACTTCAGTTGGAATCAAACTCGTGTTTCATGAGAAACCTCACTGCATCCAGCATAACACTTGCTTAAGTACACTATGACAGATGGAGAAATTAATGTTCCTTTTTATCTCTCATGGCTGGAAACACATCCCTATGGGGTTTTGTGTGTTTTGGATGTTATACATGTAATCTCATTTTAATACATTCAGGGCTTTTCCCTTTTGATGCAAAATTTGTTTTAAAAGATTTCAGTTGGCACTTAGAACTGTAAAGAACGGCCACTGTTCTCAAATGTAGAGGTAATTAATGGATGTTGCTCCTTGCCAGTAACACCTACATGCTTACAGCTCCTCCTGGCTTCTGGAAGAGGAATTTTGCTGGCTGGTTTGTTATTCTGGGTTTATGGGTCATTGGAGAAAGATTTACTTTGCCACCAAAGTTATGATGAACTTCAACTCCCTTCAGGCAGGCTGGGCTTGCCCATGAGTGAGGTGGGAACAGAACATGCTCCTCTCTCTGACTGAGCCCCTTCCTGGGAAGGGCTCTGGGCTCTGTCTGTGCTGGGGCAGCCTCAGGCTGTTCAAAGCACTGAACTGGCTGTGGGGAACACAAACCACCCCCTGTGGTGCCCAGAGGCTGTCTGAGCTCTGTCCCAGCCTTTGCTCAGCATAGTTGGTACTCCCCAGCCTGTCCCCAGAGCAACTGTTGTCTCCTACAGAGAAGTAAATGGGCTGGGGGAAATAAATTTCACTGCTTGTGATATTGCTTTTAATTTATGTCCCATCCCACAGTGGAGTTCAATAAAACCTCAGCCTGTCTGGATTATCTTGGAATCTGTTATCGAGATAGAATGAAGTAGAGCTTTAGTTTTCCCTCTGGAGGTGCCAAAGATCTTCTGTACACCAAACAAGTTATTTGTTTTGGCTGTTAATCCTTCTGGTGTATGTGAATAGGCAAACATAAAGCACAAAACAGTCTGACTCTGTAAACAGTGCTGCTTTGTGGTGACTTGGAGGGGCCTGTAGCAGCACATTCTGATGGTGCCAGGGGTGGCCATGCAGTGCTGCTGCTGCTGGTCCCTTCCAGGCTGCTTAAATGGCAATTCCAAATATTTCATTTATTACTTGCAGCTCTGTTTCTTTCAGAACACTTCAGTTGCTCACTGGTAATGTACAATTGTCCTTTGATCCTGTGTTTTGGTGAGGTCTGTACTGGCTGTTACTTCATTCAAATCAAGGCTCAAAAATTTCCATTTTTACCTTTAAAACTGAGTTAGAATTTCCAGGCTTCCTTGTTACCCTTTAATAGAGTTTGTTACTGGTGTGATTGTGGGGCAGCCTGTAATGAGTATCCTCACAAGAAAAGGAACCTTAGTGGGTACAAACATACAGAAAAGTCATAAAATATGTAGAAAAAAGGCACTGTCCAGGTTGACAGAGGCAGCAGGAGCAGGCAGGGCCAGCCCAGGAGCTGCCAAGGCTGTGGGGGGGAAGGATCTGGGTTATTTCCTGGCTGAGGTTCATGGAGTGCTTCCTCTGGAGGGAAGCAGGCTGGATTCACTTCCTGGAACGTGTTGGAATTAGCAGTGCCTGGGAAGGGAGGGAATTCCACTGCTCAGGAAGTTCAGGGCTTGTAAAACTGTGCTGTGCTCAAAATGGGACCTGCTGAGCCCTCCTAGCACTGTGTGAAGGGAAACCATTCCTTGTCTCCCTTAGGCTGTGCACAAGTTGCAGTATAATACTATTTTTTTTATTTATTTTGCCCCTTCTTTCAGGAATCTCAGTAGTTCATGTTCACTTTTGATTCACTGAACTCTCCAGGTTTTCTGTTGTATTACTGTCCTGCTAGCAAATCTCATTTTTTTATGCAAGGTTGTTTTTTCTTGCCCAGTTGTAAAGCTGGTAGAAAATCCTGAGACAGTGCTGGAAACCTCCAGTTTGACACCTTTCCTTCTCATGTCTTTATAGTAGAAAACCCTTCCAGTCACCCTGATGACTCCCTTTTATGCCTACATGCTCGTAGATAATTTGGTTTGGTCATTCTGTATTCCTTGAGTTGCTTAAGTCTTCCTAATGCATCATAATTCTGTAGATGCCTGTTTATTTTGAATTTTTGAAATAATGTTTTCATGTGCTTGAATGTCATTAAATCTTTGTCCAGTAGCCAGAATTAGCAAAAACAGTGGTTTGTTGTTTGTTGTGTTCTGCCCACACATCCTGCTCTCTTGGGTACAGAGCAGGTGACTGTCAGAAGTGACAAGACTTCTTTTACCTGTTTCTGCCCAGCAGCTGTGGATCAGGACTCTCTTTTCCATGCAAGAAGTAAAGCAGGCAACTTGAATTCCCTGCCAAGAGTCCAAATGCAGCTTGGGCAGCATTTCCTTTTTAAGGAGGATGAGGGGGACATGAGAGGGCAATGAGAGTCTGTAACTGCACCCAAAAATGAATGTATTCAATGAGATAAAATGCTCTGTAGCAAAGGGGAGCCTTGATCACCTGGCAGAGGTGAATATTTGTTGCAGGTCCCCCTGAAATGCTGCCCTTTAACAGCACATGGAAGGGATGTTATTGTAACACTCCACTCCCAGCTGTGCTGGGAAAGGTGGTCTTGAAATTGCTAACTGGGATTCCCATCAGAAAAAAAGGTCACTTCTTATTTTAGTAAAATAGTATTTAGATTGTGCAGAGCAAAAGGGCACTTCAAAAGTCACGGTTGTCAACAGGACTCCAAGTTTGGCATTCCAGGTTATTTTTGTATGTATTGTGAGCAGGTGTTGTGTTGTCAGTGCCCTCTTTCAGGATCAGCCAACTCAGCTGAACTGTCAGGACAGGATGGTAAAAACTTGGCAGAATTGGAGAGGGGGTTGAGGTCCAAAGGAATTGGAGCAGCTCTAATCATGGAGCTCTTCCTTCAGCCTATTCCTTTATTCTGTGTGATCTCTGTGAGAGCAATATCAAAAGGAAGGATTATTATATGATTTTTCTAATAGTACAATACCTGGGTGTTTTAACTTTGTTTGTGGAAGTCTTTTCATGTTGTAGTCTTTGCTGGTTGTACTATCCCTGGAAGTCTGAACTGCATTGTATCCTAGTTATTTAAACAGAACAATTCAGGTTGTATTGCCCTGCCTTTAATGTGTGCTGGGTCTTGCAAGTTACTTAACACAGAAATTTGAGTTGAGCTCTTAACATGGTAAATAATTTACCTTGGAAGCCTCTTCATAATAATTTTTGGTTTGGAAAAAAACCCAAGCAAAGAGGGTGTCAACTTACCCCTCCCTTTTGTGTGGTGGTGGGGACTGAGTATTTACCCTTCTTGGATACCTTGAAAACATTCCTGAACACAGGATGTGTTTGTGTCCAACCTGAGCCTTGTGCTTGTGCTCTGTGCTAAATCCTGAGCAGATGGGACCCCAAATGAAGGTGGTTGTTACAGTGACTGCTGCATCTTCCTTTGGCAGGGGTGGCTTTTTGGGTTTTTTTTGGGACCCTCTTCCTCCAGGAGATCTGATGTGGGTGTGAGTAGTCAGTGAAGAACAGGATGCCTGATGGTGGGGGAGTCTGGGCTTCAGCTCAGGGTTTTCCTGTTGATAAGGATTAAATCCAGAGTTTGAGTGCCTTAAAAATCACTGAATCCTAATACAAGGTATTACTTTTGATAATAAAATAAAATTGTTGCTTCAGTATGTACCTCCTTTTTTCTTGTTTTTTCAAAACAATTTCTCAAGATAAATGAGACATTTGTCAAGCAGTTTGTAGGAGGGACCCAAAGCTTGGCCTCCAGGTTAGAATTTTGCCTCTCAGAAGTAAGAGCTAATTCTAGAAATTATGGAAACTCAACAAAAGACTGGTTGCTTTTGATGTGGCAGAACTGTTATTTTCCTCAGTCATCTTAAGTGGCAGCAATGCAGAATTCCTGCAAATTGGCCCAGTTCATTTAATCCTGGTTTTCCTGTGTGCAGCATCCATGTTTTCTGTGCAGCTGTTCTGGAGACTCTATGAGGTCACACAGTCTGTTCAGGAAATCCTGATAACTTTGCATTTTCTTATTTTACTGTTCTTTCATATCCTTAAAATTGCCTGAAATGTGTTTTGAAGCAAAGGCATGTCTCAATTTGCCTCCTGGATCTCCAGTTTCTGAGAGTGCAGAACTTTGAGGGAGGGAAGCAGTGAGGGATGTGAACAGCCCAAGGACAAGGAAACATCTCCAAGCCTATTTTATTCCCTGTGATAGGGAAATATGCAGGAAAAATGTGGCTTTGGATTTTTGGGTTGTGCAAATAATGATACACATGAACCATTTGTAGCTTAAATGGGGTGGTTGTTCCCAAACTTTTGTTAAAATCAAGATATTAAAAGAAATTACACTGAAATATTCATAGGATATAATTGCTGAGGCTGTTGATAGGGCACATTGGTATTTATTTCCTTCTGTGGTTTATAATATATAATTTGTACATTGCCTCTGATGCATTTTTAGCTCCTACACTGACTGCAAATTAAATATTGATCTGTGCATTGCTGGTTTTGAAGCCTCAAGGCACTTGTGAGTTGTGGTTAATTGATCTCCAACTCCAAACTTCTACACACAAGAGGTTCTGAGTCCAACTTACTGTGTTTTACACACGTGGCTCACATGTTTAACCAGTTTCACAAACTTAACTCATTTTGTTGTGCAATTTGCTCTTTGAAATGCTTGTAAATATGAAGGAAAAATAGGAATAGAACAAAATATGGACAAAGCTACTTGTGGCAAGTTTTCTAATGTCAATGTGATGTTACTTGGAAATTCCACTCTTACCGTTGGTCCATCTCATGTCATTCAGTTTCCCAAAAACCTTGAGAGACCTTGATTTTTCTGGAGCTTTCAGTCACAAATGTCAGTATTTAGCCAGTAATCAGGGCTGTAAATCCAGTCCATGAGTGTTCCCAATTTAGATTTCTGGTAGCTTATTCTCACAACTTAATACATGGGAATTAAATAAATTTCATCATCTGTCATGTTTCTCTTGAATGAGAGGATTTTGTCCCTAAAAATAATTTTTCATGGCTGCTGCATGAGGCCATATGAGTTGTTATTAATATTTTATGCTGCTTAGAAGTGTTTGGATGTGAGTTCATTTGGTTCTTAATTAATATTCCTGTTGATGGCCTTTCATTTGAATGAAGTAAAGGGTGTTGGGATCAGGTCCAGCAGCTCTCTAGTCATGGTCATCATGTAGAATTTAAAAGACCATCAGGAACTCTGTTTTGTGGAGGGAGCTGTGGATCAGCAGCTGGAAAGAGCATGAGCTTCAGGGTTTGAGATGGAGGCTAAGGAGACAACGGAGAGTCAAAGCCTGAGGAGCTTTAAGGCCTGGAAGAATAAATAAAGTCCTTAATTTCTCAGTCTGGCTTCGTATTTTTGTACTTTAAGGAAGATATGGAGGAGGTGGAACTTTATGATCTTGTAGTATTAACTTCTTCAAAAGCCAAACCTTTAAAAAATGGACATTCTGGGTGTAGGACACTTCAGAAAGGTAAAACTTGGAAGTTCTTGCATTTGAGTGCTTTGGAAAGAGACCTTGGGTTGAGTGGTGTCAAAATCACTGCCATGTGCCCAGCCCCAGAGCTGCACCTCATGGCTTTTGAACACTGTCTAATTAATTTGTAGGCTTTAAATTTCAGAGTTTTATGTAATTGCCAAACCTGTTGACACTGTCTAATGTCTACAGACAGATGTGAAAGTGTCTTAATTAGAAAAGTCTGCGTGGGAAAAACCTGAAATCTGTTTTGGTGTTGCTTTTTCTGAGGTAAACTGAGCAAGTTTAGCTGGTGCACTGTAGTTGTACTTCCCTGGGATGAACCTTTTCATGTGTGTTCTTTGTAAGAGGGGGTTTGAACCAGGTGCTGTCCTCCCTCCCTGCACAGCAACTCCCCCAGACAGGACTGAGGCATTGCAGGTCACCCCGACATCCCACTGTCCCTCCTTCTGTGGTTGTGTTATTCGTGACAACATTGTCCATCATTACCTTGGTTTCCTAAATAATTAGAATCATAGAACCAGTTGGGTTGGAAGAGACCTCTGAGATCATCAAGTCCAACCATT
>JAWWLZ010000082.1:148017110-148028280 GCA_035041345.1 Poliocrania exsul | reverse complement strand
GTTTGGGTTTATCACCTTGTTAATTCTTATTGCCTTGTGTCTGCTCTCATAATAATTTATTCAATCCAGATGGTTCTTGAAACAATGTTCCTTTGTAACTTTTTTTTTGTGGTGGGTTTTTTTTGGTTTTTTTTTGGGGGGAGTTCTTGTTGGGTATTTTCAGGTAAGCACAATGTGTGTGCAAAGGTGATATTATTTTGCTAAACTTCTGACAGAATATTTTGTGTGTGTTCTTTACTGGAAAGCTCTTAAATTTTTTGCCCCTCATTCCATACTGGCTGCATTGATTATCTTCAACCTTCTTTCATCCATCTTGAATGCCCCATAACTTCAAATAAGAAAAACTTAAATTAAAACTTTACTTCTAGCTCCTGAAAAGCTGCTGTAACACTGGAATCCGTGTGTGTGCCAGAACCATGGAAACAGCATCACTTTACAGTGGGAAGCATGAAAGGAAATGACTCGCCCAACTTTCTAAGAATTTATCTTTAAAACAAAACAGGACACCTCAAACTTGGAAAATACTGTAGTAGTATTCCAAAAAGAAGCTTCAGGTGTTTTTCTGTTGTTAGTCTGTTGCTCTAAATCTTTCTAACTAGTTAGTGTTTAAAAAAACAGAACAATTTGTCTGCCATAAAGAAAAAAACACCCAAGAAAGCAGTTTTCTCTTGCATTGTGGGCTGGGGTGTGTAGCTCTGGTTTGAGTTTTTTACTATTTTGCCTGAAGTAATTTCTCCTCCTCCTCTTCCATTCCTGATTGTGTCCTTGGCGTTCATTCCTGTACCTGGAAACACACCCGTTTTACGTTCTGAAAGAGCTCCATACCTGGTTCCTGCCATACCTGGAGCACAAACCAGCTTTGCTGACATGCACAGCTAATTTGAATTTCAGCAGAACTACAAACTCACCTTTTGAAGGTGTGGGTGGCCTGTGGTGACACATTCTGTGTCACAAGTCCATCATGGGCAACAAGAAGGGAGTTTCAGTCATAGCAAGCAATGTCAGGGCAATGTTTTTTGAAAGAAAATCATCCACTGAAGCCATCACTTGGAAGAACAAACACTGTAGTACAAATGGGGGGTAGCTCAGCACATACAGAGTGCAATTCTACAGCTTTCCCTGGGCCTGCCTGAGGGCCTGAATTGTTATCTTTATAAAATGCCACAATATTTCCAAAAGGATGATGTGATCTCAGGTTGTGGTGCTGGAGACATTCCTGATAGATCTGAGCCAGTGCACACGTTCACTCCTGAAACATCTGAAGTGCTTTTCAAGTTTCCTGGGCTTGTTCAGAGTTACCCATGTCTCCTTTTACAGTGAGCCCTTAAAGGATAAGAGCATTCCTGTACTGTAGCTGGAATTCTTGGAACAGCACTCCTGGCTGAGCAGGTCTGTCCTCACAGGCAGCATCAGCTCGTGAGTGTTCCACATCTTCACAGAGCCCAGGCAGGGAATTGGAGAACATGAGAATCATGGAACCATTTTACTTGGAAAAGACCTATAAGATTGTTGGTTCTGCTCTGCCAAGGCCACCACTAAACCATGTCCCCAAGTGCCACATGTACGTGGCTTTCAAACCCCTCCAGGGATGGGGACTCTACCACTGCCCTGGGCAGCTGTGCCAGGGCTGGACAACCCTTTCCATGAAACAATTGTTCCTAATACCCAACCTACACCTCTCCTAGTGCAACTTGAGGCTGTTTCCCCTTTTCCTCTTACTTGGGAGAAAAGGCCAGCCCCTCTCTGGCTACAACCTTCTTTGTGGAGAGCACTAAAGTCCCCTTGAGCCTCCTTTTCTGCAGGCTGAGCCATCCCAGCTCCCTCAGCTGCTCCTCATCACACTTGTGCTCCAGACCCTTCCCCAGCTCTGTTCCCTTCTCTGGACTCACTCTAGCCCCTCAACTGACCCCAGGATTTGAGGTGTGCCCTCCCCAGTGCCCAGCACAGAGGGACAGTCACTGCCCTGGTCCTGCTGCTGGTACAGGAGATGCTCCTGGGTGAGCAGTGCCCCTCCAGCCTAGCAGTGTGCCTTGGTGGCAGTAGGAGGTGACTGTCCCTGCAACAGGAGTGTGCACACCTGGTCCTGTATTTCCTCAGCATCCCCACTGCAGCTGCAGTGCCAGCTGAGACCTCCCTGACTGCTGCTTGTCATCTTTTCCCTGTCACCCCCCCGTGACTGTGACAGCTCCCTCTGAGCTCACTGGCGGTACCTGCCTGCACCTTTCTCCTGCAGGAGCTTCAGGCAGCTCAGTGCCAGCTCTGCAGGGGCACTGCTTTGAAGCTGAGCTCTAGCAGTTTGCTCAGATGCTTCTACAAACCCTGAGCAGTGGGGTTGCATTGATTTGCTCTTCCTTGTACGCATTTTTTTTCCTATTCTCCCCCTGCTTGTGAGCTGTGGTGATATTCACTGTGAGCCTCAAGTCCTCCCAGCTGAGGGGCCCCAGATTTGTTCATCTGTCTTTGGCAGCTGTTCCATCCCTTGATCACTTCAGCTGCCCCACTCCAACACCTCTCCCTCTGCTTTGTATTCCTGCTGGGGCAGAGACCAGAACTGGACACAACCTGTTGATGCTTGATTGTTGTGCACAGTAACACGGGTAAGTACCGTGTTTTCAGTACCCTTCCTAATGAGCCACAATGTTTATTGCCTTTGGCCAGCTACTACAGTGCGAGCTGATGAGTTCAGAGAAAACAGTGACTCAGCCTTCCTCCCGCAGCTGGAACTGGAGAAAGTGCAAGTGTTCCTTGGTTAAGGAGGTATTGCTCAGATTTTTCCCCTGGCTGCCTCACATCACAGCTCTGTGTTGAAGTGTATCTGCTGACTTCTAGCAGCTTGTTTCATTTCGTGACATCCTTGTTGATTTTTTTCCCCATTGACATGGCTTTTGCTGACCCATAAGAGCTTAATATCACCTGCAGACTTGAAGATTTCACTTACCTTTTGTGATGCTGATTAAAACCTGCTCTTGGGGAACTAATTTAACCCCTTCTCTATTCACACCTCTCTTCCCCGTAAGCAAGAGGTGTAATAGTACTTAAAGTAGGTATTGAGAATAAATTCTCTATCTGAGTTGCTTGGATACTGCATGTTCTGTAGTTCAGTGTGTAATGAGATTGATCCCACCTGCCCTGAGTAATGATTGAGTAATTTTTCCTGCTCTTCTTAACCTCCTTAAATGTGGCTTGCACCAGAACCTTTTCATTTCATGTCCTACTGTTCAGTGTGCCTGGTCTCAAATTTGGCTCCTGGTGGCTGGAGAGATAACTGTGGTCATGCTCAGTGATGTGGTGTAAATGAATTGGAAGTTTCCAGGTGCATGCAGAGTTCATCAGAGCAAAGTTCAGCCGAGATGGAGGGAAACACATGGATTACTCCCAGGGTTCTGAATCAGAGTCTGGATTTTTTTCAATTTCAAAAACTAGTACTTTGGAACCATAAGCAGAGTGAATTTGGAGGAGTTTCAGTGGGAGAGGGGACATTGTGATTTGAAACTGCTGAATGATTTGGGGTTTTCTGTAGATGTTATAAACTAAGGAGGCTAAATACTGATTTTGTTTTCAAATGGGAAGAGCACAAAGGCAGGTACAAAGAGAAGATGGGGGTAGTGAGTAGAATGGAACAATAAACTGGCAACAAATCGACAGATTATGGAAGCAAATCTGAACTGAAGGTGTTCCCCAGGTCTGGGATGAGGATGCTGATGCTGCTACTGTAATATCTCAATATTGTGCACATTTAAAGCTATTTGAGGTATGTCAGATGTGATGGTTACACTATATTTGTGCCTCATACCTGTTTATCCACCAGCCATATAATTTGAAAAGAAACCCTTAGTGTTTTGTACAGTACTTCAGCTGGTCCTCTCATCTTTCCTTGCCTTAATTTTGTGTTGCTGTTGTGTTCCAGAGGCAGCAGCTTGCCTTTGATAACTGGTTGAACAGAACTTCTCAGCAGCACAGCACAGGCTGTGCACGTTTCCCGGGGAGGGTGTCGGAGGGTTCATTCCTGGCCGTTTGCTCGTTAACCTTTTCGGCAGAGAGAAATGAAAGCATTAAATCATTACTGCTGATACTCACAGCTGCAGCAAAGATTTAAACCAAGATAATAAAGGACTCCTGTGCAACGTGGATCTCCTGTGAAGTAGGGGCTGTAAACACGAGGTGTGAGGGTTTGTACGCTGAATTTCGTCTGATCTGGCCACAAAGTAATTGCAGTCAGGGTTAGTGGATGGAGGTGTCTGTGCTATAATTGTCCTGCTCCATCTCTCCCCAGGGGAACAGATGAAGATTTGCAGCTAAACTGGATATTCAGCTGCTGCTGTGCCTGAGGCAAATGCAATAAATATGTCAATAGGGGCCAAAACTTCATCTAAGTAAGCAAATGGTATTTTTAGTGCTGTTCTGATTGACGTGTGAAGAGTGTGTCAGGTATTGGTGTTTGCAAATCAGGGCAGCTGCTGAAAGCAAAAATAGTTGGAGCATTTAAAGAGTTGTAAAGATAATCAAATGGGCCTTTACAGTGACCACTTCTGCCTCTCATTCTACATAGCTAATGTATGAATGGGTTTTATTGAGTCGCTTCTGAAAATTGCCCTAAAATTGCCTTAATGTGTGAAATGATTGAATGAAAGGTTGTTAAGATCCAGCCCTGCAGATTGCTGAATTAGAAGTAGGTTAGATTTAGGTTAGAATGAAGAGATGCACTGTTAATGATGGAGGGAAAAAACTACATATATGGAACAATGCAAACAGTTATTGTAAAACTTTTTAATAGCTTTCCCTTAATGGGTGTGCTGTCAGGATGAATTCATTGTGTCTCCAAGGTCTTTGCTCAATAGATTGGATGGTCATGGAAAAATCCTTGAGTTTCTCAACAAATGCAGTTTTACAAAGCTTTTTTTTTCTGAAAGGAGACTGTTTTCTGTTTACTTATTTGCTCTTTAGAAAAATATTTTTACCCAGATGATGAGATCTGAACTTCATTAAAGGCTGGAGGAACATCCAGCTGCCTTTTTAGCCTGTCAGAGAATGTAGGAAGGGAGATTTCCAGGGGGTTGGATCCAGCCTCTAAGACAACATCCTTGAGCATCAGGCTAAAAGCTGAATGTGCATCTGTGTTCCTACATTATTTTGGTGCCACAGGAAAATTGCATTTTATGTCGTGTCTGACACTCCTCATCAGCTGGAAGGATTGTTGGCCATGACATTTGCTGCTCAGCTTCCTGCAGGCTGTGGGTTGTGGTTCCTGGTGTGCTCTGAGCCTTTACTTTTCCCTGGAAAGACGGCTCAGTTTGTGAACTGAATATCTGAATGAATTTCAAGGGAATGCCATTAGGTCAGAGTCAGCTCCTGCTGCAGCAAAGGGGATTGAATTTCTTGTGGTCTGTGCTTACCACAGCTCTGGAAAGAGATCAGTGCTGCAGATGGGGTGAGGCTGAGCCTCTGGAGTTGTCCACGGAGCCACACTCTCATCTTACCTTGAGGCAGGAATAGGAAGCTCACAAAATATTCCTGTTTTTGATGATTAGATGTTACTCTTGGAAGGAAGATTTAAAGTTGTGGCTCCATTTCTAAGAAAACATTCAGTGAAACTCTGCAATGTGAAAGGCATAGAGTTATAAAAGCAAATACACTTAGATCTAGTCCATAAATCATGGAAAAACCCAGTGGTTCTGGGATCCACAAAGCCTGTTTGAGGACTGTGCTGCCCCAAACCATCTCAAGAGTATACTCAAGTAATAGTAGTATTGTTTCTTTAAAATACTGCTGGTTTTGTTCCTCAGCAAATTCATGGACATAATTGGTTTACTTGGCAAGTTTTCTTTGGCTGAGGAACTTCCTTGTAGCACCTCCAATGTAATTTCAGCTTGTTCCTGCTCTGTTACAGTCTGTAATTATGGTATTGGCGAAACCTTGGTTGGAAGGGAGCTCTTGAGGGCGTCTGCTCCATCCTCCCAGTACCTGTGTGGGATAAAACCAGTTTGCTCTGAGAGTGGCTTAACCTTTCCACAGTATGGAAAAGTCTGAATATGATAAAGAACATGGTGCAAAAGTAATTTTAATTTCTGCCTGTTGGAACTGTTGGCTTGGTCCCTACCAAGCAGCACAGAGAGATACAGAGGAACATAAAAGCAGAACAGGAGTGATCATCCTGTGAAAGGACCAGGAGGAGCCAGAAGGACGTGAAATCTTGGTTCATTTTAGATTTCACTTTAAGAACGACTTTGGAGCAGATAGAAATGTAGGATTGGTCCATGTTGTACAGCTGCTGTGAAGGTGGTTTGTGTGACAGCACTTCAAGCCTGCAGGAACTGAGCTGGGGGAGGGAAATCACTCCCATCATATGTGGGAATCCTTTCAACAGGAGAGCTCCCCAAAATGCTCTCCAGTCTTGCCTTTCAGTGGCAAACCAGATTAGGACCCTAACTTCTGTTTTCCCTTCGAGTCTTGGCAATGGTGGTTTCCTTCTCCCCAGAGATGGAAATGCTGTAATGTGGTTCAAGAAGGGGGAAGTTTTACACAGTAAAGAAGGCAAGTTTGTAAATGCAGTCTGAAAGGAGTTGCTACTTAAATCCATATTCTCAGTTTACTTCTCAGTGAAGGAAACTTTTTAAGTGTTGCCAGAATCCACAGTGTTAGATGTTAAATGAAAAACCTTATTTGGAGAATAAAGCTAAGAAGTTTCAAGCCAGAAAAGACGAGAGTGAGCTGGGAAGGAGGGGTAAACCCAAGGGTAAGGGAGTTCCTGAAGCAGGAACACATGGAGGGAATGAGCCTTTCACTTACTCTTGTGGTCTCTGGGTACACAAAGGAATGGAACTGTTATCTTCAGAGTCATGATGGTGTTTATTTCATTTATGCTGCTCTGAGTTGGTGTTTCTGTAGTGGCTGGTGTTTACCAGAATTAAGGCATCAGCTACAGAGAATCTGGTGCTTAATGGAGATCATTGACAAATCTGGTACAAGTACCTGACTAAGTGCATTTATGCACTTCTGAGTAGACTGATGTGACCTTCAGGCTTCAATGTCCTCTGTCTGACTTGTTTCTAAATCTAATACATGTCAATTAATTGTGGAAAACAGTCTCTTACACTAAATTGTAATGGGAGAAGGTGCCGGAAGCTGTTGTGTTGTCCCAGAGGTGCAGCATCTCTGCAGTCAATGCACTGATGGGACTCACTGGCAGTGAAACATGGAAGGGAGAAATCTCTGGATGCAGAGCTTGACTGAAAGGCAGCACCAGTGCTGGTGGTGTGGGTGCCCCATCTGGGGAGCTCCTGGGGCAGTAACAGGGTCTGTGAGTGCTGCCAGGAGAGGTCACAGCGGAAACAGCGGCTCAGGTG
The DNA here is from genome assembly GCA_035041345.1 of Poliocrania exsul. Classification (NCBI taxonomy): domain Eukaryota; kingdom Metazoa; phylum Chordata; class Aves; order Passeriformes; family Thamnophilidae; genus Poliocrania; species Poliocrania exsul. Next base: position 148,020,937 of record JAWWLZ010000082.1, on the reverse strand, counting down.
TTGGGACAAACACTGAGTATGGTCAGGGCTTTCTGGAGTTAACAATGTGAGTGTCTTGGCTGCAGAGCATTCCCTGGAGGGGTTTAAATCCCGAGATGTAACTGAATGTTTGCTGCCTACCTGTGTATATGTGATAAGATACTTTTCTGGTGCTTATGTTTCCTGTTATTTTACTGAAATGTGTGTGTAGGCACATGTAACCAAATAGTCTGCTTTAGGAGTAATAAATGCTGTGATAAAACATGCCCAAGACAACAGGATTTAAAAGATGCTTTTATTGCAGTTCATAAGATTGTGTAGTAGCTTGAATTTCGCAGTGTTCATCAATTTTAATGGCACTTAGAGATTAGTTTCCATCACTGTAGGATAATTAAAATCAAATATGGTGTTTTCTAATCCATACCTTTAGATGTTTTACTCACGTGGCTGCAGCTCTTGGTGTTGTGTAGCTTAGTGACAAACAGGAGGTTTTTGTGACTATTTAAAAAGTGCATGGAAACCATTAAATATACAGAAAGATGCAACACTTGTCTTCATGTAACTTTCCAAATTAATTGTCACTGCATCGTGTCTCTCTCATGGGAGGAAGCTCCTCTGCAATCCCTGTGTCCCCGTGTGGATTCTGGGCAGGAGCTGCTGCCCGAGGCCACTCGAGTGTTCTGCTTCCCCCAGTTGTGTCTCCTTGCCTGGGTTTCTCCTGTCTCAGGGCACTTCTTGCCTGTAAGATGGTTTTGTTCCTGAGCACACACGATGATGAGCATCTTTGAAATGCACCTTATACATTTTTAAACTTTGTGTTCTACCAGACTAAGGCAGGCAGTGTTTTCTCTGGGTTTTTGTGGTGTCCCACTCCATTCCCATTTCATTCTTTAAGTGCATTTCAACTTCGTGTTGCTGTATCACCATCTCCTCAGAGTAGTACAGTTCATGTTGGAAGTTTTTAGTGGGCTGCCTTTAAATTTCAGATGGTGTTCATGTTTTCCTATGTTTCCTGGCCACAGAATGGACTGTCAGTGAGAGCAAGCATGATGGTAACAATCTGTTAGTGAGAGCAGGGCTAATAAATGTATTAAGCCTCGTTATTTCTTCTAATAGGGAGCAAAGCAGTGCCCATCTGCCCTGGTAATCTCTGCATCTGTTTCAGTTGCTACACCTGTGGTTAAAGTTCATTTCCCATGTGGATTTTGTACCTAACACAACAGTTTATTACTCATCATGCTGTTCCCTTTAATGAAATAACTGCAGATCTTTCTCTTCAGTTCAGCTCAGGGTTTTGTTTCTCACTTGTTTTACTGGTTTCCCTTTTCTCACCCCCTTTTACTTGTATTTATTCCAGTTTTCATTAACCCCTTGATGTGTGTCCCCAGTCCTTGTCCTTATTGATTTGAGGAATTCTTACGTTTGAGTTCTTTGTGGGTTCTGGTTTCTGTTCTGAGCTCAAATCCCAGTTAGGATCATGTGTAATGAGATGACAAGTAGAGGTATGAAAAGCAGGCAGCAACAATATAATGAGTTATAGTTGATATCATTAACTATTTGGGAAAACTTAATTTGTATTTTTTTAATATATAATTTTTAATATGACCTCTTCAGACTCTGAGCCAGTGGTCACTGTTTGCAGCTCAAGGGAGCCTTGGCATTTCCTGTGAAAAGACCACCCCGACACTTTGAGCTCGGTAATTCTGCAGGTGATGATGGAGAATTCCATGTGTAACACTTAATTTGTGCATAGTGACCTGTATTCTGCTGCAGTAATTACACTCATTGCCTTGCAGTGTAATCTTTGCCCTTCAGTTAGGTGAGCAAAGAGTAATCTTGTTAATGAGCAAGGTGAGACAAGGAAAATGCTTTTGATTTGCACGTGGCAGCCCTGGCAGCCAGCAAATTGCTGCAGATAATGTGCTTTATTAAACAAGTACAGCCTTGCAGGAAAATTATTAGGCCAATGCAATTGTAGAGCTATTTTTTCTTCTGCTTCTAAATGTATTTCTTTATTGTTACAGATATTTCAAGACTTCCCTTGCCAGCAGGTAAGTTCTCTTCTTTCATTTATGCCTTGATGTGACAGCAGGCAGCTTTTAAGGGCTTGCTTGTGATACAGTCATGCTTTTATATAACCAGATATTGGTTCTTGCTGGCACTGCCATGGTACTTAGTCATGTGGGGAGCTGAGGTTAAAACAAAACCTGTTGAGGTACAGATTCTTTTTTATTTAAATGGTGTATTTTGACAGGGGGAGGAGGTAACCGAGGTGTATTTATAGGCGGTTGTTAAATATGTGTAGTAGTTAATGCTGAAAGATGGGATGGAGCTGCCAGGGGAGCAGATCAGGAGTGGGCACAAATGGAATTAGGGGGATTCAGAGGGACAGCACAGGGAGGGGAGGATGGGGGTTATGGGGGAAGGAACCTCCCCAGGTGAGAGCAGGGGAGGTGACAGGGCTGGGGTCACAGGAGACTTGTGTTGGATCTGGAAATATCCCCTGCTCTGTTGGCCCCTGTTTCTCCTGTCAGTGGTGTTCAAAAACAAAAACCCCAAACAAAGAAAGGAAAAAAAAAGGAAAAAAAAAAAGAAACAAACTACACCAAAAGCACTGCCCCTTCACAAAAAAAAAAAAAAAACACCAAAAAAACAAAAAACCCCACTGACCTGATTATTTCAAAAGAGCATTTTTTGTTTATTGTTTGTTACATTTGGTGTTTAACCAAGTATTGAACTTCCTAAGTTCATTTGTGCCATGGGCCCAAGTTGTGGTGCAGAGCTCAGAGTGAGGATGTTTCCTGTTCCTGGCAGGTGGGGTTTGTCCATCTCTGTTTGTAATGTGAGTTCTGGAATCCTGACTGAAGTGCACTGGATGTTCACTGTCAGACCTGCTGCCTTTTGTCCTTACCCTCTGCCCTGGGGATTTTGCTTATGAATCTTTGTGTATTCCTTTGTTTCTTCTTGCTGAGATGCAATCCCTGCTCTGAAGGTTGGAATCAAATGGCAATTTCAGCTGAAAGCTTGATGGCTGATATGTTTGTAGTCTTCCCACAAGACCTTTAGAGCAAAAAACAAAAACATCTTGTCAGGAAGCAATGAAGAGAACTCCAAATGTGTTTTCTTTTAAGGAAAGCATCTTTAAAATTATTTTGAATGCTGAGAGTGGTTGTCAGGCAGACAAGTACTTATGGAAAATATTGGAAAAATAAATACCTGGTGTTTAGGTCAGGCTGATGGGTAGATAAGGATTGTTGTGAGTTTAAACTGCAGCTTCCAGAACAAGGATGTGTGATGAAACTTTCTCTGAGTTGTTATTTGGGACCTGGAGAGTGTTTCTGGTGTGAATCACAGCGAGGTGATCCTTTTGCAGTATGTGTATAGCAGTGTCCTAATTGTGCTTTTTAGGTGTGTCTTGGAAGTTCTGATGGAGGGCCAAAGTTTGCCAGGATTTTGAAACTGAGAGCTCTTCCCATGGCATGGCAAGAGGCCTTTGTGGAGGATATAAAAGCTGCACACCACGGCTTGCCTGTTCCAGGGGTTTGGCAACACCCACTGCCCAGGGGGATGAGGTTCTAAAGACTTGCTTAAAATACTGTCAGAAGGGAAGGCTGGAGTCCCTCAGGGATCTGACTTGTCCTGTGTTATTAGTATTTTTGTTAATGACCACGATGATGGACTTGATGTGCCTCTGTCTGCCAGTAACACCAACACAAAAAGAGTTGGGAGCCTGTGGAATGATGGGATTCAAGTGCAAAAGACATTTGATAAATTAGAATCATAGAATTGATTGGGTTGGAAAAGACCTCTGAGATCATCAAGTCCAACCCTTGGTCCAACTCCAGTCC
>JAWWLZ010000082.1:147992714-148009696 GCA_035041345.1 Poliocrania exsul | reverse complement strand
TGAGGAGAGCAGCACCAGAGGATTTTGGAGCTGAGCTCTGCAGCTCAGCCCTGCACAGGAGACGAGCCCTTGGCCCTATCTGATGCTGTTACACGCTGACAGTGTTTGCTCCTGTGATCTTTGGTAATGTAGGTCATTCAGGCTGCCATCTCACGCTTTGTTTACTGTTTGAAGACACAGGATACTTATTTAACATCTCTTCTGTAGATCTGAAGTAGGGCTGTGCCCAAACAGCTCCTCCCCAGCTGTATCAGTGGGCCTTGTCCATGTTGGTCGTGCCTGGTTTGATTTCCATAGCAGTGTTCCTACCTGTGTTTGCAGCCCCAGCAAAGCGCTGCCTCTTGTGCTGAAGGTTGTCCTTGAGTCAGTGGGTGAAGTTCAATACTCTTAGAGCTGCAGAGAGGAGGTTGTATTGGTCTGCTTGTCAATTTGTGCATTATAAAAGGTGCCTGGGACACACTAAGTGCTGTTCCATCTTGTTTCCTGGCTGGTTTCACCTAAACAAACTTGGGCTGTATTTGGTGGTGAGCCTTTCTTAAAACTAAGCAACGTGTTCTTGTGTTCCCTGAGCTCTTTGATACCTCTCTGCAGGCATTTTCAGAGGTAAACAGAGCTCGTTCAGCAGAACTGTGCTGTGTGTGTAATTGGAGGAGCAAATGAGGCTGTTCAAGGTGGTGGATTTTGCATTGAATAAAAGGCTTTGTGTTAGCTGGAGATGACCTTTGATTCCCTGGAGCAGCACCAAATGACTGCCTGAGGAGCTGCTCCTTCAACGTTTATTGCTGTTCTCCTGAAGCCGTGATACAGCTTAAAGCTCTTGTAAAGGGAATGTCCCTCCTTGGTCCAAAACAGGGAGAGGGATTGATTAAAGTGAGGAAGAATTGGATTTTCTGTGGTTTAGAGGCTCAGCTGTACCTGGGCCCTACTGGTGGTTCTCCCATCAAACTACTTTTTGGAATTTCTTGATCCAAATTATGCTAACTGGTGAGGGAGAGGGGGGTTTGTCTATTGAACAGTATTCGCTTTTTTTTCTTTAAATTTGCTAGTCTTTGCTTGATAGCTCAAGCACTGAATTTGCTTGGTTATTAGAGCAGCCTTAATGTTGGTAGTATAAAACTTCCAAAGGATGTTCTGTAAAAATTAATAATTAATTTTTAATTTTCTGTTTTCTTACACTTGGAGGGCATCAGCACTTGCTTATTGCTTTGTTTTGCAACACTGGGACTTTAAACTTAAATGGCTGTTTGCTTGAGCCTGGAAGAGTTTGTTTCATGCTATGCTCATCCTTCACTAAGAAGTACAATATGAAGCGTTCCACCAGTGTTTATTTATATTTATATTTAATTTATATATTTTTATATAAATGGAATAATGTCTTGCTCTGAGCTCATAGATTATTTTTTATCCAGTTTGGAATTGCATTGAATGGTCTGGAAGTCTGAGGAATTTCTGATGTTACAGTTGTGGTTTATGTGTCCCCAGGAGTCAGGTACAACTCTCATGGCAATCTGGTGGAACTTGGTGCTAAACAGATGTTTGCAACTACAAGTTTTTTGGTAAGCTGTTGTTTTAACTTTGCATTTAGCATATGGAGGAAAAGCAGGACAAGGGAGAAGTGGCCAGACTACACCTTTTCTGATGAATTAACTGCACCCTCTGTGGTTGCAGTTTCCTTCCTTTTGTGTCACTGGCATTAGATGAGCAGGAAAGGAGCCCAGATATGAACAGGCACCAAATAGATTTGCTGACCCATAAGCAACTTCCTTTTCCTACATCCCTCTTAGCAGATGTGGCTAATTATTTCTAGGTTACTCTGGAATTAATAAAGATGGATTTTAAGAAACATCTCCAAGGTCAACAGATCCACTCCTGAATCCCTTCCACCGAACAAAACTCATCCTCTCAGAATGCATTTCCTTTAAACAGCATCAGAGAGTTGGGGTCCTCCCCCTTCAGGTGCCTTCTGCTGTGTGTACCTCATAACTGAAAGGTTTTCCCCATAAATAAAAAGTTTTATAAGGTCAGGAAAGGTGCTGGTGACCATTTGGATTGTTTTGTCTCTCCTCCTCTATCACCCCTGATCCTCCACATCGGAGAAGGCTGAGGGGAGCAGGGCAAACTGCTCTGCACAGTGAACCTGTCACAGAGCAAGAGGATCAGACTTTACTGTGTAGGAATGTAAGGAACAGCACATGTAGGGTTCACTTTTGCTCCTTTTTTCACCTCAGCTCTCCTTTCCATGTCTCCATGAAGCAGATTTTAGCTTTGAGCACTGGAATTGTGAAGGAACTTCTCAAAGATGTCTTGAGGACAGCAGTGGGTTTGTTGGTTGGATTTTTGGTAAATAGCCTGGAACATGAAGAGACAGAAGATTGAAATCAGTGCCCTAAGGAAGGAGAAACTTTAAACCATTCTAAGCTTTGATGGTGTTGACTTTATCCTTCCCTACAATAAAGCCTTCAAAAATAAATGGGAGGAAGTGGGAGAACAGGAGCAGGTTAGTCCACCCACAAGGAAATCTGCTACAACTTTCATGCCTGACAACTAATACAACCCATATGGGTTCAAAAAATGGCTAGTCTTTATTTATGAAATAATAAAAATAACATTAACTGAGTGGTCCTTCTAACATCTGTTGTCTTACCAGCAGGGGCTGGGAGGCTGCACTGGCTGCTCTGCTGCTCCTCAGAGGATCCCTTGGCAAGGGCAGGTGTGGGGAACTTCATTAGCACTGCATTCCTCCTGCTGTGTTCTGTTCCACACCTCACTACCAATAGGTTGAGATTTGAAAACAAAACCACTGAATTCTGACAACTACTATTGTAAACTGAAGGTCAGAGGTTACTAAGGCTAAACAGGTGACTGTGGTCCAGAAGGTGGTGAAGTGTTGCCTTAAAACTCTGCACTTTTCAGCAATACTCAAGGTGTGTCCTTGCTATAAAGCTCACCAGCTGGAGGAAGGTAACAATAAATTTCAGTATTGGACTGAATTTCTGACAGAAGAATGTCTTATGCAGAGCTCCTCAGCAGTTTATATTCTAGAATGAGCTTATATAAGTCCTCTTTACCTTTTTCAAACTTCAAGACAAAAATGGCCTAATCTAGTGTAGAGCATAGACGTGGAGTTTGTCCCCATGGCAAGAGTCAGATGAACTCATGGAGGTGATGGTCCTTCTACTGAAGGACTGGGCTTGGATTCTGACACTCAAAATGTAATTTTTCCTTCAGTTTTGTCTGTTGAAACACTCACAGTTAAATATGAAAGACCATCTGTGGTGGCAGCAGAATGATGACTGAGCTGCTTGGCCTCCTGAGACCCTTGGAGGACATGAAGCCCCTCACTCCTGTCAGCTGTGCCCTTTGGCAAAGGGTGTTGGGGACAAAGCTGTGCTGGAGAAGAGCTTGGCAGTGGGCAGGGATGGGAGGTTTAGAGACCAGGTAATCCAAGGCAGATTTTCAAGCCAGCCTTGGCAAACCTGAGCCTAAAGCGAGGCAGATTTGAGGAACCATAATTGGAGATTTGATGCAATGGCAATGCATCACTTTTCAGTAGTTCCTGTGAACAAAGATGGTGTTTGTTTGCCTCTTGCTAAAGGGAAATTTAAGGTAGATCATCCTTTCCACTTTTAAATACTATGCACACACTCAAAAAATAATTACAGTAATTAAGGAAAAGACACATAAGAAACAAACTTGAGAGAATGTAGATGAATTAAGATTACAGTGCAGTTTCAGTGGCTGGAGAGCATGTGTGCAAAGTTCTGGATACTAACATGGAAAAGCAAATAATTAAGGTACAGAAGATTGTCACATGATCAATAAACAGGTTTTAATTTTTAGAACACTCATCAGGCACTCTCACCTTTACAGACTGTTCTGCAGTTGTCTCAGTTAAAAGCATTTGTGGCTTTACAAAAAAGGATTCTCTACTTGTCCTGAGGGCATTATTTGGTTTAGAAACTTTATTAGCAAGATGAGTGTACTGAACTGTTTTTCCATCTCCTACATGACTATGCAGATCTCCTTCAGAACAATGCATTTGTTCTTGAGCTTCTGTTCACTACTGGAGGGATAAACTGTAGTTGTGAAGTGGCCAAGATGAATTACCAAGTTCAAAGTGATAATAATCAGACTTGTTTGGGTTGGAAGGGACCTTAAAGATCATGCAGTTCCACTCCCTGCCATGGGCAGGGACACCTTCCACTATACCAGGTTGCTCCAAGCCCCATTCAGCCTGTGCTTGGACCCTCCCAGGGATGGGGCAGCCACAGCTTCTCTGGGCAAGCTGTGCCAGGGTCTCACCACCCTCACAGTAAGGAATTTCTTCCTCATATCTAATCTAAAGCTACTCTATTTCATTCCAGAGCCAGTCCCCCTTGTCCTATCACTGCACACCCTTGTGGAATGTCCCTCTCCAGCTCTCTTGTAGCCCCTTCAGGTACTGGAAGGTCTGAAGTCTCCCTGGAGTCTCCTCTTGTCCAGGCAGAGCAACCCCAGCTCTCTCAGGCTCTGCTCACAGCAGAGATGCTCCCACAGAGCCCTCCTGGTGCTGTGATCCTGTGCTCTGGGTGTGGGACTCTGAGCACAAGGGCTGTGTGCCCCTTGCTGTTGGAGCTCTCTCTTGCTGGTGTGTTCACTTGGTGTTGCAGAAGAGGAGCTGCAAACCAGTCTCTGCTCTGCTGCAGCTCTGCCTGCTTTCCTTCTTCACAGTTCCCAAATCCTGAGTTCACTTTGGTGCCTCAGGGCAGTGGAACTCGGACAAGTGTTCTCTGCCTCTGTCTTGGTCCCTTCCCAGCAGTGCTCCCACTCCCTGCCAGTTGGATCAAAATGTGATGAATAGAGATATGAACTGATGTGCACATAATCAGCTGAATAGCAGAGATCCCACTGCTGCTGCTCACTGGGGGAGAAGCCGTGGCTGGCTCTGTGCTGTGGGATCTCTGGGACACCCCTGGGAGCTCACCCTGGACACGGCCCTGGAGAGAGCCAGGCTGTGCCAGTCCGTCTGCCAGGAGGTTTAGATCTGATATTTCTGTTTGGATAAGCTTGTGTGCAAAAAATCAGACAACCTTTTATGTGCCTCCCATTTGTACAAAACTTGCTCAACCCTTTGTTCCCCAAAGCTTTGTGGGGTTTGCAGGTGACCTCACTAAGAGACAGGATCAGCACTGCAGAGAATTTTAAAACAAAACTAAATGCCTTGATACAATTAAAAAAAAAAAGCTTCTGACTCTTTTCACCCCCTTCTGACTTTGCTAAAGCTGATGCTGATACCCAGTAATCTTTAAAAGCAGGCTGAAATTGAGCAACCAAAATCATGGTCACAGCAGAGAAGTCTTAACTTGAATTTCCTTGAGGCAAAATGCCATTTCTTAGCGAGGACCTTGGCCTGTCTGTTGTAACTGGGGTAGTCTGAGCTTTTTTCTGGTTACAGTGTGTGTTTGAGGAGAATAGCCAGTACTTCTACATGTTCTTAATAAAACTGATGCATTCTTTTTTCTTAATAAATATAATTTTAGAGTTGTCTTTGATGGTGGTAACACCATTGCTTGCAGTTACTGCTCTGCAGATATCGGTGTAACTCAGCATGTGTGTCCTGCACAACAAAAACCAACATTCCTGTTTCACAAGCCTCATTTCTGACAGATGTTTCTTACCTCAGGAGATGGTATAATCTGATTGGCATTGCTTAAAACAGATTATTTTACATAAATGCTACTTGATGAGCAGTATTTATAAAATGTTGTAAATACTTAATATCAAGTATACTTGATGTATATTTAACTTTTCAAGTTTGTTTTTTGCTTCATGCCTTGTCTCCTCCATCCTTGCCCCACTTGCTTCCTACAACTTGGAAGTCTGGGGTTTCTGAATATCTTCAGAACATGAATTTTATGCTTTTGGCCTTTTTTTATGCAGAAAAAAAATCTCTCATGTTATTTGAAAGAAGAGAATGAGCATATGTCTGCTGGGTACTTCTTACAGTTGCAGTTCTTAATTAAGAAATTAAATATTTTTTTTAAATCTTAGCATCAAGGAAGCACCTGGTTTATGTGAAAAACTAAATACTTGAGAGTGCAAAATGCTGGATAGCTTCTGATATTGAATAAAAAAATCTCTCATGCTATGAAATGCTTTGTTTTCACCTTGATTTTGTAGCCTAATACAACAAGAACAAAGTGTGTCCTTGAGGAGAATGATGATAATACTGGTATTATATGAGCAGGCAGTTTCTCTTGACACTTGGATTGATAATCTGTATTAGCCTCATCTGTTAAAAGTGTAAAGAAAAATGTGAGTCTACATATTCTGTTTATTAAAACTCTCCTTGGTAATGCACTTACCAGTTGATTTTGAAAGGGTTTTGTTTTCATGAATAAAATTTAATTTAGACCTTCCCCTTTTTACTTCTGGATTTTTGTAGCAGCTTTTCTGCAAAACATTTTGGTTTTATGGAAGAAACGAATTTTTTTATTTTTATTTTACCCCCTAAAGCACAGATCAAACCAACTTAAGGAAAACTGAAGTAGCTGCAGCTTTTCTTTTTGCAAGGAGAGAAGTCTGCCTCGCTCAAGGTCACCAAGGAAAGCCCATGGCAGGGCTGGATGTGTGAGAGCAGCTTCCCTGCCCTGTGAGCTGCAGAATCAGGAGGGCACCGAGCCCGTCTGTGCCTCTTCTGTGCCCACACAAACGCAATAATTGGTATTTTAAATGTTACTGTGGCATGTTTTGCTTTATTAGTGAAGGTAAATACAACCGACCTTGTCCCTGAAAGTGTTTGTGTGTCTGCAGCCCTGAGCAAACTTTGTGGTGGGGGAGGAAGGCACCCAGGCATGTCCTCAGTTCCTTTGGCTTTCTCCAGCCCCAGAAAGAGCTTTGTGCCTGAGCAGTGATGCAGAACATCTGATGGGCCTGCTCATGGCCTAATCTCTCTCTCTCTCTCTCTCTTTTTTTTTTCCAGTGAATATTTTTTTCTCCTTTGAATAGAGAAGAAAACAATACTTAAATGCAGTTGCTGTTTTGTTCTTTTTTTTTTATCAAGAATATTGACATACACCACTAATTCTGCCCAGCCAGTGTATTGAGAAATGAGATGGCAGTAAGGAATGGTAATTAAACATATGCTGTAGACGAGTGCGTGCTGCTACAAGTAGGCAGATAGGTTAAGTTGAAGGCTGCTGGCTTTAGATTAATTCCCCTTTGGTGCTAGGCTTGGATAAGCCTTACTCCTTACTGCTGAGGGCTGGGAGTGAGAAGAGATTACTGTGGAATATATAAAGAGCTTTAATGATCAGTGTGAGTATTGCTCCTGTTGATTTCTTTTTTTACATATATTTTAGCTGAATCAAGTTATTTATCATTTTTGTGAAATATTTTGCTGGGTGTAAAATGGATTTTTTTTTTAATTTCCATACACACATTCTGCCTGGCTGTGTGTTTATAAACATAGGCTTTTGCAATGTTTATACTGATAATTTTAAAAGAATGGTCCTAAGCGGTTCTGCTGTGAGGTGCTGCAAAGTGAGGCAGAAACAAAGGCCCCGCACCATCTGGGGTGTGTGTTTGAGGTGACCTTTGCCTTCTGATGACATAAAGAAACCCTGGGTTTGGAGCAGGGCTGGATGTGGCACCAGGGAACCAGCGGCGTGGGCTGTGATGCCGCTCTTTGGGGCACAGCATCATTGCCGGGGTTCCCCCATCAGTGATGCTGGAGCCAGGCAGGTAGGTGCTGCTGGCGGGAGGGACCCCCATTGCTGCCCAAGTTCAGGGAAGTTCTGCTGTACTGTCAAGGTGTCTGGCGCTTGTGGCAGTGAGTGCAGATGGAAAACGTGTAACTGCGGTGGCAGAACGCGGTACCGGGGGGCAGGGGCTGCTCGGGGGCGGCGGGAGGAGCGGGAGCAGCACCGGCAGCAGCAGCAGCCCCGGCGGGCGGACGGCACTTAGAGCGGAGCGGGGGCTGCCGGGCGCGGGCAGCAGACGGGGATTAGCATATTAATGCAGCTGGGTAATCGCCTCCCGCCCCTGCCCGCCCTCCTCCGCAGGGCTCACTCCGCCTCAGCACCGCACCCGGGGAGGAGGAGGAGGAAGAGGAGGAGGATGCTGCGGGGCGGGGGCAGATGAGGCGGCGGGGCAGCATCCCCGCAGCCGCTGCCCCGGGCGGGCCGGGGGGCCGCGCTGCCCCCGCCGCCGGCTGAGCCGCTCCGGGCACGGCTCCCTGCGCTCCTGGGGCTCCAGCCTTTTCCCCGGGAGTGGGATCGGGATCGGCCCCGTGCCGGGCTGGCCGGGAGCGGCGCGGGGCGTGTATGTGGCTGCTGGAGGTGGCCGGGCGGCGCCGGGCAGGTGCGGGCTGCATGGAGAGGAGCGGCTGCAGCCCCTTCCCCGTGTGCTGGGCCAAAGGTACGCCGCCTTCTATTTATGTACAAGCCTCTATTTCCTTCATATATCTGTATATGTGTGTGTTTCTCCCTCTTAAGGTGACCGTTTGCCACCTGTGGTTCTGTAGGTTTTTCCTATCAAAGCAGACAGCAGGGCTGGGAAATCAAATATTCCGGTCATGCGCTCGCAGTGCGGAGCTGCCCCTATGCAGGAGCTGCTTCACCTGCCAGCCCGGATGCTTTGGGGTGCCTAGTTTCTTTTTACCCCCTTCTGCCTTGGAGAATGATTCGCAATGAAAGCGCTGGAGCAGTTCGGTTTGTACTTGCACTGATGTGAGGATCTGATGGCTTTGTTTGTGATCTTTGCATGTTTGAAGCCACTGCGAGGGTGATTCTTCTTCTCGCTCACCTTTTGGGAAAGTAGTTTTTCAAGTGCCTGACGAAGGAGGCGTTTGCAGTGGAAGATTTAACATCTTTTTGCTCGAGGTCTCGGAAGTTGCCACCCCGTTATCCACCCCCAACCCAGAGACAATGAGTAGCCACAGAGCAGGCATTTGTTACAATGAGAGGGCTGGACTTGAAATTGAGGTTTAACAATAGTTAGATGGACATGGGAAACTCACTCACGTGATAATCTTAATTTGCACCCCGAGACATTAATATTTACCGTGCTATAACCTAGCCGGTGTTTGTGTATTGGACCTGTGGGTGTTAGTATACAGGGATTAAGTTTTAAAATTCTGTCAGTAGCCAAAGAATCCAGCCTTCCTTAGATGGAAAACAACTAAAAGGTTGAGTGTTGCTGGTCAGAAGCGTAACTTTCCCCGTGCTCGCTTTCCTTTCAGTGTACTTTCCTTTTTGGAAGAGGAGCTGGGAGGGAAGTGTTGCGTCACTGTGATCTTGGAGCACACACAGCTCTTCCTTCAGAAGTTCAGGGCAAAGGTATCTGAACTGAGGATCTGGTAGCACCAGCTGATGGTTAGTTGTCTTGGAAAAAATAACACTGAAGTTGTTTACAGGTTTTATTGTCTCTTTATTTGGAGCGTTTAACACTGTCATTGTCTTGCCTGCGTTCTGCACCTTGCTGAGCTGAGCTGTTCAGGCTAAACTAAAATTTGCCACACGTGGATTTATTATAGTAGCACAGAATAGAAATAACCTAGAAATCAGAGATCTTGGAACACCACACCCTGGTAACCCCTCACAAAGTGCAGAACCTGTCAGCTCTTTGGGGAGTAATAGTTAATAAACAGTAAGAAACAGTAGCTGGAAACAAAGCTAAAACAGAGCGTGCTTTGTGCTTTGCTTTTGGTTAAACTTGTTTACCATGGAGGGGTAATAACAATGGCAGATCCCGCGTGTCATAAAGTGGGTAACAAAAGCATTAGATGAAATTTGGATTTGTTCTCCCCGGGCTGTCGGGAGGGCCAGGATGAAGGTAGCTCTGAGAGAGTAACTTTTAACTTCAAGTCAGGTGGCTCATCCAGCCTCCTCTCCCCCCAGATGGGAGAGCAGCCTTGTAGTCTCTCCTTATTCCTGTTGGGGAGTCACTGGAGTTGCATAAGAGGACAAAAGCACCACCGGCATCTTCAGCTGCCAATTGTGATGATTTCTAGAAAAAGCTACATCTCAGGCTCCCAAAAAATAGGACAGATGAGAAATAGCTTGAGCTATATTTGTCATTGAATGGTGGCCATGCCTTAGTCGATGATTACTCTGTGTACTGTTCACCGGCTTAACCTTAGGGAAATGAGACGGATCTGGCCTACTTTGATAAGGGCTATGAGATATCTGCAGTTAAAGAAAGGTAATATATTAATGAGAGAAACATTTAGTTGGATATCTTTATGATGGCACTTGATTTTTTTTCTGTTAAGGCTTCGGGTTACCTGCAGGAAAAACTGATAAAACTTTTAAAAGTATTTTATAACGTCTTAAAATGTGATCCTGATGTGTATGTTCTGTTATCCAGCACTTCTAAGTGGTCTTTCTCTTTTGAATGGGACAGATTAAGCTTTCTGTGTATCAGGTGTGATCTCAGGAAACGTTTGTTCTCTGAAAATGCTTTGAAATATTTCAGTGAGTCTGTGTTCATACAGAGCTTCTACTTTTTTTTTAGCATTCTTAAATCTAAAATCGTCAAATCTTCTTAGCGATAGCTCGGGATGACCTAATTGCAGCCAATTCTGTGGCTCTGTCTGTGGGACTGCATCAAAGAGTGAGATCTTTGCTTGATTTGTAAAGTGCTTTTGTAGTCTGTGTTGTCAGGTTTTTGCCTCTTCTTCGTGCTGAATTCCACTCTAAGTGGTGTTACTGAATTCAGTGATTTCATCTGGCTCTGCACACTCCAGATTTGAGGGTATTTTGGTGGGTGAATGAAGAGAAAGTGTTTTTGTTACTGGCATATTTCTTCTCAGTAAATCTTTACTTTAGTAGTAATAGGAGTAAGACATTTTTGGCTGCTTCCTCTCTCCCATTAAGTAATTTGAAACGTAAAATCTTTGGTCTTGTGGAATAAACATCCTCAAGCTCAGTTACAGCCTGGGGTGTCCCTGGGAAGGCTCCGCTCGCTGCTCTGCCAGGGAAGTGCTGGGACTTCGTGCCATGATCGGGTAAAGGGACTGGAGTTGGACCAAGGGTTGGACTTGGTTATCTCAGAGGTCTTTTCCAACCCGATCAATTCTATGATTCTAGAAAGTAGTCACGGCTCGTTAAAGGCTTCTCACTGGCATCTCTCAACTTTGCAAAGTCTATTAATGGTATAATGTGTTGTACTTTTTCTGGTGAGCTTTTTCCCTGCCGTGTTAAACCTTACAGAATAACTCTCTGAAAGCAACACAGATATGACAGCTGAGGGTAGTTGGGCAGCTCTGCTGTGGATCTGTGAGTTGTGCACCCCAAGGAGGAGGAGATTTGTTGAGTATCTTCCATGTGAAGAGTTCTGTTTAGTCATTTATGAACAATTAATGGACGTGGTGTTGTTAAATGTGTGTCATTCTAGTTGTTGGTGTGGGGTGATCACTGCCCTTGAACTCAGCCCTTCTGACTAACATGGAAAGGTCTGTGCTGGCTTAAGATAATCAAGCCCGTTTCAGTCAAAAACCTTGTCTTGATTAAAATAAATACTAAAAAATCCAACCTAGCCGTGTTATGAAATATATTTAAACTACTGGGAAAGAATTTTGCCCCGTCTATCGCAATCTGTTAATGTTGCAATTTTTTATAAAGAGATAAGCAGTTCCAAGTTAAATGTTGCTTTATTTTCTGATGAGTCCTGCTGATTCAGGGGGTGTGTTCACATGGGGTGTGCTGGGGATCTGTTCAGGATAAGCAAGATAGTTGGACACAGAAGAGAAGAGTCAATGCTGTTTCTCCTTCATCTCCATAAGTCTTTAATGTTTTGCTAACAGGAGAGTGATAATTTTCAGTCCAACAGACCCTTAGATTTGAGGTGGTAAGTGACCACAGGGAGGGATACGGTGGTGGAAAACACAGAATAAAGGAAGTTGCTGGTGCCATGAAGTTGGGCAGATAAATAATCTAACCCAAGATTTCTATTTCTCTGATGCAGACACGGTATATATAACATAGAAATATGTTTGCTCCTGTGTATTAGGAAAGGAAAAAAGCCATTAGTTTGGCATGAGTGTTCTGCTGCATCTTCACAGTGGGTTTCAGCTGAGGTGGCTGGAGGGAAGCACCCATTGTAGTTGGGAATGCCATGGAGTGCTTTTTCCTTGGTGTGTGAGGGCATTACAACCTGGAAAAGTCTAATCTGTCATTTGACAGCCTGTTGTTGGTTACATCAACCCTTTCCTTCCGAATCATAAACTTGCATAAACTTCTGTTAAACTTTATTTAAACTTTGCAGCTTCTTAAACTGTGAGATTTGCAAACCATAAAAAGCATCTCTTAATTCTTGTGTGCCTGGGTTTTTTTTTAAGTCTTTGTAGAAAGAAAAAAAATAAACTCGTCAAACCACCAATTTTGAAAGGCAATTTAGATACAATTCATAGAATCATAGACTGGTTTGTATTGGAGGGAACCAAAGATCATCTCGTGGGCAGAGACACCTTCCACAGTGCTCAGAGTGATATTCCTGAAATGCCTGTGCATGTTTGAAAGTGGAAAACAGTCTGGAAAAGCAGGAGGGAGCCTTCCCTTCATTGTCCTTAAAGCACTCAGGAACTGTGGCAGCCACGGCAGGACCGGTGTATTCCCATCAGGCTGATCTGTTCTTACTCAAGGACTACTGGAATGGAAGATGGAGCTCGAGATAATTTCCCAAGAAAGGAAAGTGATTGTTCTGAGGGCTGGGGGAGCATTTGGTGTTCCCTGAGTAATGGAGATGTGCGATCTTATCTATTGTAGCACCTGGTAGTGAGCCAGGGAACCGGTCTGGAATTAAATTCTGACTTGCCTGGGAAAGCCTAAAACTTAAGTGAGGTAAACAAAATGCTTAACTATCCTTTTAAAGATGCGTTCCGAAAAGGCTGAGGAGCAAACTGTGGGAGTCAGCACTTAAGTGAATGTTGCACTGATGGAAATAAGGCATTAAGCTGAAAAGTTAACCAGGAGTTTGGGGCCCTAATAGCTTTCTTAGTCAGTTTATATTTGGAATGTTTTATCACAAGTCCCATTGTGTGTATATTTACTTTCTGTAAATGCATTTACAGGCACGTGCATCATTTCCCTTGCCCAGTTAGCCTGGCCATAGTTGCAGGATTTCAAATTAGCATCCTTGGCTGCTGAGCATCATCTCTTGCCTGCATTTGTGTTTTTAGCAAATGCAATTCTTCAGGCAACTGATCTTCATGCACAGCTTTTATTGGAAGGACTGTGGTGATAAAATCAGCTTTTATGGTTCTTTTAACGTCACATTTTAAGAAATACCTCAGCTTGTCTCCATCCTTTGCTCACTCAAGTGTTGCTAATATGGAATAGTTGCACATTCATGTCTTGTAAAAATTCTGATGTGCCAGCAAAGAGTATGTACTTTTCATTAATATCTGAAAAAAACACTCTCACTGGTATCCTTAAATTCATGACCTCATATGGATTTGTTCATGGTAATTATTAAAACCTGGAGACATTATATATGAATATATGGTGTAACATTGCAGTAGGCAAACCCCTCTGAGCTGCTGAATTCCATAACGTGGCACAGCAAAGGAAAACCAGACAGAAGGAAATGTCTTTGTAAATGTTACATTCAAACAAGCCCAAGTACAGGACATCATAAGTGTATTTGATTATAGCAATTATAAAAACCCTGTGGCATTCATTGAGACTTCATTGACTTCCAAAAGGAGGAATATTCCTGCACTGTCTCCTGTTGAATCCATGTTGGCAATTAATGATGCCAGTTGTTCCTGACAGGTTGTAAAGGGTGGGGGTTGCTGAGGTTGTGGATTAATTGGTGGTTGCCCAAAGTTAGATGGCATAAAGGCGGAGGGTTGGGTTTTCCTCTTCTGATATTTAATGCAGCATAGTATGGATGTTATGAGAAGTATTTGGGTTAGGGTATGTTGAGTCATTTAATTGGAAATGATCTCTAAACTATCTCTCCGTCCATCCATCCCATCCATCCACCTACCCACCCACCAAGGTTTGTTTCCTTGCCAGTTGAGAGGTTGCTTTATCCTTTTCCCAGGCACCACTGTTGCTTCCTGGAATAGCGTTTCCTCTGCCAGGAGTTTCAGATCCATAACTAGGCACTAAGGCTTTGGATTGTCTTTTCTATTTAAATTGGACTCTGTGAATTAAGTATTGTCCCTTGCTTCATTGAGGAAATGTCTAAGGAAAAGCAGCTTTTTCCATAGCCTGAGTCTCCTCATCTTGAGGAATTACAGGAGGGAGGTCAGTGTGTGACTGTCAGTTGTGCCATGAGTTGGTGCAGCTGCTCAGCAAGCTCAGTTGGTTAAAACTTGGTTGTAATAATGCCAGGGTCATGGGTTCAATCCTCTGTGTGGGCCATTGACTTGAGCTGGACTCAATGATCCTTGTGGGTCCCTTCCAACTCAGAATAGTTTGTGATTCTGTGAACTGAGAACTTCAGTGTGAGCTCCACAGGGTGTCCCATCCACAGGGAACCAGCATCAGAAACTGGAATGTGAGTGGCATTTTGAGACTGAAAGCTAAACTTTAACTTCAGTCTCATGTGCTGTGGAACTAAAAGTAGAACCAGACTTTGCTGAACGATACTTCTGGATGAAGCTGAATTAATGACTTCATTGCCAGTGTTTGGTCATGGATTCCCATGCTGGCCAAGTTTTCTCCTTTAATAACCACATAAAGGTCATTGTAGCAAAGAACAGTTTCATCACAACTGGTTGCAGGGTGAGTAATGGTCTGTGGTCCTGTTAAATCCTCATTTCTAGGAAGGAGGATGGGAAGGAGCTGGGTGTGCTCCTGGAAGATAAGGAGCAGTGAGATTGAAGCTCTTGTCTTAGGCCTTTGCTCCTGTGGTTGCCGCTCAGCAGTGATCTGCTGTCCTTGCTCCTGTGGGGAGGTACCAGGAGTCATATTCCCAAAATCCCAGTGTGCTCAGCTCAGAGGGGCTTTTGTCTTGTCTGTGACACGATGGTTGGTCAAGATAATCTGGAGAACTGCAACAAAGATACTACAGAGTGGAACAACCTTTTCAATTTGATCCTACCAAATTATTCCCTTGGAGCAACTTGCACTGCCAGGGACTTGAACAGCAGCTTTTTGTGCACTCAGGTGTTTGATTGCAGTGTCTGGGCTCGTCCTGGCACAGTGAGGAGGTCTCTGGTTGTGTGTGTGTGGCTGTACCTGTCCAGGGGGAACCTGTGGGTGCTGCAGGTTCCAGTCCTCCTTACAGAGGGTGAGGGCATCCCTCAGGGGGCAAAGAGCTGTGTCTGTTCTCAGTCCAGTGCTAATTCCTGCCTCATTTTATCATGTGAGCAGCAAAGAAATTGTGATTTGCACCTTGAGCAGTTCCAAGCACAGTGCACTGTGGCACATGGGATGGGCAGGTAGTGGGGATGCCTGTCAGTAAATTAATGTTTTATCAGCTGTCTGTAGCTCTGGCAGAAGGTGGGCCTTCCTGTATAGGTTTCTGAACCTGAAATTTAGGGGGTTTTATTCTGGTTTTAATTTGGAGAGCTTAATACCTGGGGTTTTCTTACAGTGTTAGGAGAATGTCATACTATCGTAGGATGGTTGGGTTGGAAGGAGTCTCAAGCATCATCTAGTTTGAATCCCAGGGAACAGGGACACCTTCCACTAAACCAGATTGGTCAGAGCCCCATCCAGACTGGCCTTGAACACTCCCAGAGCTGGGGCAGCCACAACTTCTCTGGGCAAGCTGTGCCAGGGCCTCACCACCCTCACAGGGAAGGATTTCTTACCCGTTTCTGTTCTGCCCTTGAAATGAAAGATTGGCACCTTCTCTCTTTGCTTCTACATTTTTTTAAATATATGCACACACAGTGTGTCATAGTATATGGTATAACATGGATAGAATATGATAAATATATATATATAGATATAATATGTATAAAGTGAATAAATGGGCATAAGGCACAGTCAGTGCCTGTGTCAGAAAATGTCCATTACTTGTTCTTTTTTCCACTGTAATTTTGGGGGTGGTATAGGCTCTGGTTTTATGGGATATTGAACATATTTTTTGCTGGTTTTGGATGCACTGATCTAGTTTTCCTGGAACAAAAGTTCCGTGACCTGCATTGGCCGGTAGTGTTGGACTTCCATGTTGGCACATCTAAATAGACTTCAGGTATCTTTTATCAATCTGGAGGAGCTATAGAAATTAATTTGGAATATTGCTTTTATCTCTTTAGAACTCTGGGTGCGATACATTTGTGCAGTTTCCTACAGTGCTGAAAAGCAAAGTGTTCCAGTAGGAACAACAGCCCTTGCTGTGGTTGTGGCTGCCTGATGATTTCTGGGATAAACCCCCCTTCAGGTTTGGCAGAATTACCAAATCCTTATTGCTTGTGCTCAAATCAGTCTGGACTCTCTAAAATTGCTCATCACTGAATTTGAAGGGAAAAGTTGTGCTCTTTCTGTGTCTGGTCTGTTCTGCAAGGGAGCAGTGGAGGAGGGAGTGGGAATGAGGGGTAGGAATTCCCTGGAATCAGGGGCAGGCACAGCCTGGACCCTCCTGGATACACAGCAGGATCGTGTTCATTATTCCTGTTCCATCCTGCAGGAAAACCTGGGCAGTTACAACACACTGATGTTGATGCAGTATAGAAAGGCAGTGGCAACCACTGATTTCTGTTCAATCTAGATTTATCTCAAATTTGGGGTTTTTTTATGTTGAAATCACAGTCAAGCCCCAGAGGAAAGTAAACCAGGGTGGAAGGGTCTGGATGCAAAAATCTCAGGAACAAGAAAAAATAATCATCACAACAGGGAAAAAACTGATTGTAAGATGGGGTCATACTTGGGTGTTTATTTATGAGAACAGAGAGGTCAGAAATTCTGGCTTAAGCATTTTATTTTAAATTATCTCAAGTTCCTTGTGTGGCTCTGATGCCTTGTGCATCCTCAGGAGAATGAGAAGTGGAGGCAGCTTTGAAACTTGCACTCAACTCCTGTGTCTTTCTGCAGCCTGATTTG
>JAWWLZ010000082.1:147959706-147972678 GCA_035041345.1 Poliocrania exsul | reverse complement strand
TTATTTTTCACAGGTGGAAGGTGTGGCTGCAGGTTTGGAAGTTTGTGTATTCCAGTCTGTTGCCTGAGCTGAAGTTTTTGGAGGAGAAGGACTGAGGCACATTGAGCTGAGTCACCACTGAAGTGGTTTATTCATCTGCATTGCCCTGTTAGTCTTTGTTGCTTGTTTTTTCCTCTTGGTTGCCCATTCTATCCATGCTGTACTTTTACCTGTTAGTACAAGAGACCTGAGTACCTGGTTGGAGATGCAGTTTGTGGTGGAGGAACAACACTGTGTAGGGCAAAGGTCTGCAATTCAAATGCTCTCCTTTTGGACACATGCTCCTTCTGGCAGCTGTGCCAGCTCCTTCTTGCTGTTTGTTTTCTCATGCTCCCACCGTGGTTGTGCTGGCATGGATGGTGTGACTGCTTGGCAAAGCCAGCCCAAGTTGGGATGAGTGGCTGTTTCACTGTTGTTTTTAATGCAGATCAGGGCTGTAATCTCATTAGCTGCAGCGTCCTGTGCTGACACAGCTGGAGGGAGCAGAGGGAAGAAAGGAAATCCCTGTCTGTGCTGGCACTGCAGTGCTGCTGCACCACTGGTGAATGGACTATTAATAAAGCCCTATTGATGAGCATTCCTGTTTCCAAACACTTCCCAAGGAGGATATTGCCTGTTCTGAAAAGGGGCAGGAGGTTTGTCTGTCCAGCCTCAGTCACGGAGGAGACTCAGCTTCCAGCCACGATTCCACCCATTCTCCTTCATCCCTGTCCTCCCAGTTCTCTCCCCCTTTTCCAAACCTGCCTTATTTTGAACCAGTATCTGCACAAAAGGTGCCTCCTGTGGCTGGTCTGGAGCAGAGCTGGTCTGCAAGGCACTGGCTCTGATGGACCAGTTGAACTCCTGCCTCCCAGCTGTGGAATGGCCAGGTGTGCTTTATTCCTGCCTGGTTCCTCCTAAAGCCACCAGAAGGCTGAAGAGTTGTAGGAGAATGGGCATGTGCTGGATCTGCTCTGATGTATCTACTGTCTGTAAAGGAGATGCAAATGTACCCATCAGAAAAGTTTATTTACTGCATTTCACTTCTACAATAGACTGCTAGGATAATACAGTACCAGGGTGAGGAGATTGGTTACACCTGTGGAGAAAGTTCTGTGGGAAGAGTCTGAGCACTGGCAGGACTCAAAACCAAACCAGGTTGCTGTTTTGGGTGAAATCTGCTGTATCCAGCAATGGTTGCATATTCAAATCTTATTTCTGTGTGTGTACAGTAGAAATATTTGTGCTTTGAGGCAGTGGAACTATTTGGTGTGTAAAACCAGACTGGAGTGCACCAATTTTAACATCAATTAGATAGGTGTAAAAATGTACAGAATCATTCCTGATGTAGTAAAAGAGCAAGAAAATCTGTGCCATTTACCTTTTTTCCTTCCTTCTCTCCACTGGGTGCCTGCATGGGCTGTACCAGGTGAGCAAGGCATGGTTGTTACTGTCAGTTTGTAGGACCCCAAAAAAGCAGCAAGGACTCAAAGCTACAGACCTGCCAATGTGAATGGTGCAAAAAAGGTGTGTGGGACTGTGATAATCTCATTGTAACAGACTGGGGCTTCAGAATTCCTGTTTTGCTTGTGCAGAATGCTTGTGGTAGCCTTGGATGAGATGCACATGCAAAACAGCATTTTAAAACTAATATAAATAATCCTCTGGCGTTCTTGTGAAGACACCCAGACCTGTAGGTGGCTTCAGGTGAGCAGCACATCCTGCATCAGTGCTGAACCGTACAAGAACTGGACCCAGGGGAGGTCTTGGACTTTGCACGTGAGGACAGGGAGTAGTGAAATACAGAACCATGGAAAAATCTGGGTTGGAAAGGACCTTTAAAGGTCATCTATTCCAGCCCTGCTGCAGTGAGCAGGCACATCCTCAACTAGAACAAGTTGTTCAGAGCCTCATCCAACCTGGCCTTGAATGTTTCCAGGGATGGGGCATCCACCACCTCTCTGGGCAACCTGTGCCAGTGTTTCCCCACCCTCACTGTAAAAAAGGCTTCATAATATGTGAACTAAACCTCCTTTCTTTCAGTTTAAAGCCATTTGCCCTTGTCCTGTCACTCCACGCCCTTGCAAGAGGTCCCTCTCCGGCTCTCTTGGAGCCCCTTTAGGTGCTGGAAGGTCTCTCTGGATCCTTCTCTTCTCCAGGGGAGCAGCCCCAGCTCTCTCAGCCTGTCCCCAGAGCAGGGACTCCAGCCCTGGGATCCCCTTTGTGGCCTCACTCCAGCAGGTCCGTGCCCTTCCCATGCTGCGGACCCTGGAGGTGGATGCCCTTCTCCAGGTGGGATCTCACCAGAGGGGAATGGAAGGGCAGAATCCCCTCCCTTGACCTGCTGCCCACGTCCCTTTTGATGTTAAGCTTCTGGAAAACTGAACTTACTGTCCACATTTAAAACACTGTTTTGTTCATGTGGGAAGTGTGCAGTGGATCAGAGGAGTGCTGGTTAACCCGAGGAGACTGGAAAGCAGGGCTGTGCCAGCTCTGGCTATGCCAGCTCTGCTCTGTCAGCACTGAGTGCTTGGCAGTTCCCTGTGGAATGACATGTGGGTGTGGAGAGGTGCTTGGGCTGAGGGATCCGTGTGTGGCTGGGTTGGGAAGGGCTCTGGGCACTCAGGTGGATGAGCTGCTCGAGGCTGTCTCTGGGCTGGAGTGGTGGTGGCACAATCTGGGCACCAGCTCAGCCCCTGCTCAGGTGGGAATTTCAGTATAAACTTGTTGGGCTTTTCAGCCTTAGAGTTCCCCAGCCTGGGTTATAATGATTCACAAACTGGATCAGCAGAGGGGAGAGAGAAAGCACCACAGAGAGAAAAAGGTGGATGTGGGCTGTTCTGGAATGTCAGACATGGTGTTACCTGAGGACAAGCCAGATTTGGGGCTGTGAGCACATTCCAGAGTTTTCCTTTGTAGAAATGATAAGTTAATTTGCATCAGAGGTCTGACATTTACTTTTGTCCAGCTTTTCGTTTAAGCTCCCCATATAAATCTCTCATCAAGAGTTACAATTCTTGATATATAAATAATGTTTGACATACTTGAAGTGCCGCACAAACAGCACACTGTCCCTATGTCAGAGCAGCTACTTAAAGACTTTTTCTAGTACAAGAAACTTTCCCCTTCCTGCTAAATAAG
The DNA here is from genome assembly GCA_035041345.1 of Poliocrania exsul. NCBI lineage: Eukaryota > Metazoa > Chordata > Aves > Passeriformes > Thamnophilidae > Poliocrania > Poliocrania exsul. The sequence goes on along the minus strand of JAWWLZ010000082.1, from coordinate 147,969,519 downwards.
GAAATTAGGTTTGTAGTCACACTGGGGATATATTATTCAGCCTTCAATTTATTCATAGTAGCACATCAGCTTTGCTAATTTACAAGCAAGCAGTTCATTTTCACTCATTTGCAGAAGCCACGAGGTGTTATTGGTACATACTGGGAGGGCCAAGGGTACCCTGTGCCTTTTGGCCTTTCTTGGGCTGTCTTGATGTTTCAACATTCAAATACACTGTACTGTAGATTCTATTTTTGCCACATTCTCCTAATTTAGGAAGAATATTAATCTATTTTTCAAATTAGAGGTGTTGAGTATCTGTGGGTTCTTTAGACAAATGATTAAAAATGAGTTCTATCCAGTTTTGTAGCTACAAAAAGAGCTTTTTCTTCTTCCCTCTGGGGTAGAGGGAGGGAAAGGTGACCTATAATTTGCCTGTTATTGATAGGAAATTCCTCTAGGGGCTTCCCACTCTCTCTTGCCCAGCTGTACTAGCCCATTTTATGTTCAGGATGTAAATGTCAGCTTTGGGAACCTAATTAAAGTCAATGTGATTATGGTAAACAGCATTCAAGTGATTGTGTGACTGCCTGGCAGTTGCAGGGAGTTGCCAAGAGACACGGGAAGGCTCCTCAGAGGAATTTATATTGCTGTAGGTACCCCATGTACCCAAAGTGGAGCCTCTTTCTGGAGGAGGTTTCTGCTGGAGTTCAGCTCCAAAATGAGTGTTCTGGCTGTGGTTCATCTGAGGTCAGAAGTTTGTAATCCTTGTTGAAACTCTGGTGTTCCCTTACCTGTTTTTTTTTCCACTTGAGCACATCTGAGCAGCTTCCTGAGCTACAGGCAGGTTGGAGTGGAGTCTGGAGAAGTTTCAGGTTGCTTTGGCTGTGCCTCAGTTCAAACCTCGTGGTGGCATCTCAGGAGGAGGCTCCGGTCACCGTCACCGGTCACTGTGCAGGGGTTGAGCAGTTCAGTTGTTTATCTGGAAACTTGAGGTAAAGCGTTCTGGTCCCTGCCCCAGGGCACACCAGGCTGCTGCTGGCAGGGCTCCCTCCTCACAGTGCCACCCTGGGGGCTGTCACCCGTCCTGGGGAGATGGCACTGGCTCTGTGCCACCCTGGAGGCTGTCACCCATCCTGGGTAGACGGCACTGGCTCTGTGCCACCTTGGGGACTGTCACCCATCCTGGGTAGACGGCACTGGCTCTGTGCCACCTTGGGGACTGTCACCCATCCTGGGGAGATGGCACTGGCTCTGTGCCCCCATGGAGGCTGTCACCCATCTTGGGGAGATGGCACTGGCTCTGTGCCCCCATGGAGGCTGTCACCCATCTTGGGGAGATGGCACTGGCTCTGTGCCACCTTGGGGACTGTCACCCATCCTGGGGAGATGGCACTGGCTCTGTTTGACATTCCAGATGTCTCCACTGGGACTATGGAGGGTGTCCAGGACTTGAGGAGGAGCCTCAGCGTGTTGTCTGGTACTGACCAGAGGTAAAAGCATGACCTGAGGCAAAAGCTTGACCTGAGGGTGGCTGCAGTCCCAGGGCAAGGCTTGGGGGTTGATTTTGGAAGGGACAGTCAGGTAAAACAAACTCTGTGGTGCTTCAGGAGGTCTCACTGTCCTCTCTCTGTGTTGTGCTGTTGGGTTCTCTTGATGGAAGGTGTACCTCTAAATGTTTTGAAATTCAATTTTTCTGGTTTATTAATAAAAAATTAAATAAGCAAATAGATGTTTTACTTGAGAGGCCTCCCCAGCAAACCAAGGGATTGTCTTAATTTTAGTGTCTTAATCACCAGATTTCCTTATTTCTCCGATTTGGTTTCTTGACTGTGGTTTGATAGCATCTGGAATGATTTCTGTGGCTTTCCTAAACAAAAGAGAAGCCATTTAACGTGTTTGTTACACATGAAGCATCACTTCTTCCTTCCTGACAGTACATGGCTTTTTAGAATATATTTTCAGACACCTGCACTTGCCCTCCTTTGCTCCCTGCTGCTTCTCCTTAGTGTCTGCACTGACTTCTTCTGGAGTTGCAGTGTGGACTGATTGTTGCTAATTATTTTCTTGGGCTGACACCACTACCTGGCCATAAGGGATGGTGTAACCTTCCTGTGTAATGCTACAATACTTCTAATTCTGTTGATAGGGTTAGAATGGATTGATGATACAAAAAGGAGAGAGGCTTAAAAATCTCACTCACTTTTGGTGGGCATTGGGACTTCTGACTTCTTCAGTCCTTATAAAACCCCAACCTGAAGCTCAGAGAGGGTCTGAGATGTCCAGCTTGATTCTTCCCTGAGTGTGATTTACGCCTTCAGTGCCTTGTGCATCACTAGTCTCGATGGTTCATGGTCATAGATAATTTTGCCTTAATTTTTTTCCTTTCCAAAGCCACTTCTTATCACAGCAGGTATAACTATCATTTAAGAACATGTGGCCTCTGCTTTCATTATTAACTGGGCAGTGTCAGAGACAGGGCAAGGGGTGAATTTCTAAACCCAAATGCTGTATGTGATGTGCTCTGTGCAGGGTGCAGGAAGAGATGGAAATGAATGAATCTGTTCTGTTTGCACATGGAAAAGCTGCTTGGCAGCGTTCCCTCTGGATGGGAGCTCCCTGCCAAAATGTTGGGCTTTCCTAACTAAGCAGGGCCTGTGCTTGGAGTGGGGAAGAGGTTAAATGTGCCCCTGTCGCTTCTGAGAGGACTGGGTGGTTGTTGGATGTTTCCAGGGAAACAGGCAACTGTTCTCTTGTGAGAGAAAGACCCTCAAATGCAGACAAGAAACAAACTTAACCAATTTACATTTAGTTCAGATTTAAAACGGTTCACTGACCTGATAATGGAATGGCTGGGGAAGGTTGAAAAAAGTTTACTTACTGCTTTAAGAGGAGGCAGAATGAGTAATTGGAAATGTTTCACTGGAGGCTGAGGAATGACAGCAACAATGCTTGGCTTGGGAAATCCACTGGGATAAAAATAGTCCGGGGTTTGCAGGGCACTTGGGAAGTGCCCTGTGTGTTTGCCTGATGTCACCTCTTTGCCTGTTGTGGGCTTTAAAAATACTCTGTTAAACATTTCCCTGTGCTCTGTGCTGCTTCTGGAAGATTATTTAAAGGTTGCAGTGTGAGGAGCTGAGTGAGCTGATCCAGCAGCTTGGGATCACCTGCCAGCAGGTTGGTTCTACTCCCACAGTGCCATCTTCCCCCTCCTGGCAGATTTAGAACTTCCTTAATTGTCTTTTTTTGCAGCTTAATTTGCAGAATCAGGGTCTTAAACAATTTCTTTGGGATGTAAAAGAGTAAATTTTGGGAAGCAATCACAGAACCATTTAGGTTGGGAAAGACCTCTGGGGTCGCCAGGTCCAAGCACCAGCCCAGCCACCACCATGGTCAGCACCAAACGGTGCCCTCAGGTGCCCTATCCATGTGGGTTTGGAACACTTCAAAGAATGGTGACTCCACCACTTTCCTGAGCAGCCTGTTCCAGTGCTTGGCAAGCCTTTCAGTGGGGATATTTTTCCTCATATCCAATCTAAACCTCAGCTTGAGGCTGTTTCCTCTGGGAGAAGAGGCCAATTCCCACCTGGCTGCATCCTCCTTTCAGGGATTGTGGAGAGCAATAAGGTCCCCCCTGAGCCTCCTCTCCTGAACACCCCCAGCTGCTCCTGCTCCAGACCCACAGTGTCATCCTGTAAAACACCTTTGGCCAAACTCCCTCCAGCAGTTCTGGCTCCTGGAGAACTTCAGCTGGCTGTGAGTTGGTGTTTGTGGAATGCTGAGCAAGAACAGCAGCTGGAGCATCAGTGTGTGCATGTGTGTCTATATGTGTGTATGTGCACTCACACATGAGCACTTCCAGCAGGAAATTTCCAGGCCATTCCAGGCTCCCAAGCCTGGGAATCCCTGGAAGAAGTGTCTGACACCAAGGGAGTGGCATCTGTTACAGTTCTGTTTGAAAGGTTGATTTCTGGGGCGCAAGAGATCCTCAAACTCAGAAATTTGGGCAAACAAGGAGAACATTGGTTTTGTGGGAGAATCTTCCCAAATAATTGTCTTTTGCATCATTTTATGAGGGATCTGTGCTGAATCTCAGGAGAAAATGAGTGGGAGAGTGAGGGGAGCAAGGGCTGTGGTGGGACCCAAGGGCTGTTGGGACACTGAAGAGGGTGAAACTCTTTGGATGGTTTTCCAGTTCTAAGTGGAGACTGATTTTTAAAGGCTGATGATGATTTTTTTTTGACAAATACATCCTGCTTTCATCCACAAATTTGCTTTTTATGTTTTGGCTTTTATGTTATTCTGTTTTACAGAGAGGAAATAATGGCTTAATTCTCATAAAATGTACAGAGATGTGTTGACTGATGTTTTGTGAATCTGTGCTGGTCAAACTTCACAAATTCCACATGATTGTCTGAAATAGCAGCTTGCAATTAAATATGTTTTATATTCTTAATCAAGGTGCTGCCTGACTTATTGCTCAGCATTTTGTGTAGGGTATTACACAGTAGTAATAATTTAAATTTTTTTAATCCATATATTGCATTTTACGCCTGGTAAGGAGTGTGTGTGTCTGTTTTAGGGCATCATTCAGAAGATTGTGGACAGCCACAAGGTGAAAAACGTGGCCTGCTATGGGTTGAGGCTCAGCCACCTGCAGTCTGAGGAGGTTCACTGGCTGCACCTGGACATGGGGGTGTCCCACGTCAGAGAGAAATTCGAACTCGCCCACCCTCCCGAGGAATGGAAGTAAGGGCATAATAACTGTTCAGTCCATCTTTGTGCCTTGTCTTTATAAAATATCCTGTGGTTTTCTTTATTAAGGAAGATCATCTTGTAGTGGAACAGAGGTGGTGGAACAGTGGGGAAAATAAACCACCAAACTTTCCACTCAGAGCTGTAAATGTTTTGTTTTTTTAAGGGGTTTCCCACCACAAACTTGGAGGAAGCATAAAATAGGAATGGAAATCTAATTGTTTGTCTCAATTTGCAAGTTTTGTCATCCTCAAAAGTTTTAGGACAAGAAAGCTGTTCCTATTTGTGGTATAAGCACAGCACTGCAATGTTAAAAGGATAAATCTTGTTATTTAAATAAAGCCCAAAGGATATTGTTAAGTACTGGTTATATTTCTGTATGTATAAAAATATATATCTATATATAAATACTTGTATATAGATGTAAGTAGGAGAAATGTGATTTGAAAAGAGTGAAATGCAGTCAAAAATCAGTTTATCCCTCTGCTGCTGAAAAGCTTTTCAATTGTTAAACATATATATTGTGGCCCAGAGCAGTGAGTGACATCTGCCTTTCTTCTCAAGTTATACCAGGAGCAGTGAACAATAGAAAGGTCACTGCAGAATTTTGAGGGGGTTTCCATAACATTTGCTGAGATATTTTCGTGGTATGGTTAGTTGGTTTAAAAGATATGGTGTGACTTTGGTTTCTTCAGCTTTTTAAGGAGTAAGGTGGTGGTTCACTCAGAGAGGATGTGGGCAGGAGGGAAAGGATGGAAACACTGTCCAATTTCATGGTAGGAAAGACAAAAGAAAACTAAAATTTATTTAAAACTAATTTGTGTAGAAAACTAGTCTGCTAGAGAAGACAGGGAGCTCAGAGGTCAAAATGCTGTCACACATCATGGGAACACCAAAACTGGTGGTTACTGGTCCATGGTTGGAGGTTGTGCTTCTATTCCTGTGGTTTGTGTTCACAACCACAATTGGTGCAGAAGCTGCTGGTTATTTTAAAATCCTTCTGCAAAGGGATTGTAAACAGCCCATACTTAATTTCTCACCAGTGGAGTTTCAGTCTAGCACGTCACAGCTGGCAATCTTCGGTTTATGAATTCTTTTAGGGTCTCAGTTTTATCAAATTCAGAGAAATGAGGAATGTTTAAGACCTGGGTCTCAGAAATGTTGCACATTTTATATTTGTGCATGTTAATTTTGTTGTCCCTGGGATGTGCATGGGTCACAAGTAATTTCTCATTGATAATGCTGTGAAATCACAGCTTAGAAAGGAGGAGGTTCCTGAGTGCTTTCCATGCTTGTGGTGCTGCCATGTGGTGGATGTGAATAATTTATGCTGTGGAAATTTGTTACCCAATGTACAAGTGTCAGTTCCATTTCTGTGGAGTGGCACAACTGGCATCATACACATTGCAGAACACATTTAATTGGCTTTAAAAGCAAAGTTAGATATTGTTTTGAAGTTTGTGGAAAGGAATGGTATAAAATGCTCATGAAAGAGCTGTGATAGGATGTAAATTATTCAATACCTTTCCAAAGTGTCATTTCATGTGTTATCGAATCCATGCAGCCTGACATACCTTTTAAACCCTGAGAGATTTGCTGTGCATAATCAAAAGGCTGCTGTCATATTTGTAATACCAGAACAGAGTGTCTAAGATCATATGACAGTACTTGTAGAAATATTTAGATTACTAAAGGGGAAGTAGTCTTGGAATGGTTCTTAAATGAAAAGCTTCCCATAGTGTTAATAAACCACTGACTGCCTCACATGGGGTCATTTTTTTAATCATCTGAGTTAAAAGGGTTGTATTTGCACGGTGTTCAGAAAGTAGAGCTTGGAAATGTCCTGGGCACTGGAAGTCCCTGGGCTGTCAGTAGGCTGGATAAAGTCAGCAGGATACAATCCATGTCCTGTGTTCAGAGCTCTGTTTGGTGCTGGGGATGATCCTGCAGAGATGAGTCAATGAGGGGAAGGAATGGGGAGTGTCTTGCCTGGAGAAGACAAAACTCCAGGGAGACCTTGGAGCACCTTCCAGTGATTAAAGAGGCTGTGGAAGAGCTGGAGAGGGATTTGGGCAAGGGCATGAAGGGACAGGATAAGGGATGATGGCCACACACTGGCAGAGGGGCTGGTTTAGCTCAGATACCAGGAGCAGGTTGTTGCCTGTAGAGGTGCTGAGGAACTGGGATGGGTTTCCCAAAGGAAATGTGGCTGCCTCATCCCTGGGAGTGTGCAAACCCTCACATTGCTTTTATATTCTGGTAGTTTTTGTATTCTTCTTCATGCTGTAAAAACATTTCTGTTTAGCATGAGATGGTTCAAACCTTTGCTGCCTTGTGGTGGGTTTTTTGTTTGTTTTAAATAAAAGTCAATGAAGACCAAATGCTTTGGGTTTTCCTGCAGAGGAGAAAGTTGGGCACTAAAGGTCAAAAAAAAGCATTTCATTGACTGTTCCTGCATCTTCACTGTGTGTTTACTCTGAGAATGTTCATGGTAGAGTTAACTGTATCAACCCAAATATCCTGTTTCCATTTTATTTTATTCTCTGGCTGTGGAGATAATTCTGTCCAGTATCACAGAATTCCAAATGTGTCTAAATTGTGGTGCCAGAAATTATCAGAGTTATAATTACTGGAACTGCTTTCTTGTTTGTTTGTAGTAGTTTGTTCAGGAATTTCTTGAGTCTGCTGTGGTTTATGTCACATTGGGTAAAACTGACTTCTTTGAGTTGTGCAAGACTTAGCACTACAGAAGCATTGGATAATTTGAGTGTAATTCCATGTAATTGCTTTGGAATAACTGTAGTCTTCCAAATGCAGCCTGAGAGTTTTATTCCTTACTGGATTGCAGTAACCCTGCTGTGTCAGGTTTAGCTTTCAGTAGCACAAATTGTAGCTGTTCTTAAACTTTTGCTTGTCTGAAGGCCTGTGCTTGTGAGGTGATCCCAAGTGACAAAATCCCAGAGTTTTTTATTGGGAAGGGAATAAAGACAGGATTGGTTTGCTTCAGGTTTTCCCTTAGTGTTACGCTATTAAGGCATGTGTTAAACTAACATTTTTAGTGAGGAAATCACTTGTTACACTGCTTTTATTTGAATGATGGGATGTTTCCAAGGGCATGAGGAGAAGAGGTAAAAGAAAAGAGCCTTCCTCCCTTGGCCTTCCCCTTGATCTCTGTGCACTTCGGGAATCGTGGTGAGCAGGATGGGGGACTCTGCAGACAGCATCAACCCTCATCATTCCTGTGATGCTGAGCCTTCAGCTGCAGGTGCTGTCCCTTGTGTCTCCAGAGCTGCTGTGTGCCAGAGCACTGCTGTTTGCCACAGAGGAAACACCAGGAGGTTCCAGTAAGCAGTTGTATGTCTGGAACATGCTGTGTCCCCACAGGGCACGCTCCTCCTGGTTCTGAGGTTTGTAAAGCAGGTCCTTCAGCCGGGTGATGTTCCTGCCTCGGCTCTGACAGGCAGGAGACACCCAGTGCTCAGCACTCCCGGGCTGTCAGGTTTGGTAGGTCTGGTACAACAGCCCTGGCACAGACACAAAGGCCACACCGCCTGTGGGGTGGTTTCATGAGGTGACCAAGTTGGTCTTACAGCTCTGTCTTCTCCCTTCCCTTGCTCCCAGTTATCCAGTCCTTTTCGTTTCCTTCTGTGAGCCTTAATGCCTGTCTAGTCCTGCAGTGAGCTGATGCAGTTCATGAAATCACACAAGGCTTCTCCTTTGTCTGCCCTTTTTGTTCCCATCTTCTCTCTTCTGGTTACTTTCCTGTTAATGTGAACTCAGCTGGAACCTGCTGGGGGCAACCTGCATGGCTGGGACTGGTGGGATTATTTGTTTCAATGGCACAGAATATTAAGAGTTGAATCATCCTTTCTTTTTTGGCTTCACCAACTGCCCAGGTAGTGTCTGTTGCTCACAGGGAAGCTCCAGGAGCTGCTCAGAGATGGTCACTGTGGGTCACATCACTTTACAGCTTGTGAAATCTGATGCTTTCCACCTTCTTGAGGGTGGGATGGAGACCCACTGTGTGTCAGAGCTTCTGTACCCCAGGAGAGATGCAGAGCTGTCCCTGGGATAGTGGTCAAGTAGTAATTCATCAGACATAAGGGGGGTGATCATCAGCTGAGCTACTTGCCCTAAGAGTAGACCTGGTTTGTCAGGGACTTGTCACCCTCATCATTGGCTGCCTTTCAAAGGCAGTAAATTTAGGGGGTGTTGAAATGCAGCCCACCCTTGAGCTGGCCTTTGGAAGTTGGCTTCCTTATTCCTGTGGGCCTTGCCAGAGTTCAGGTTATAAATAGGTCATGAGGGTCACTCAAGGTGACTGTCCCAGCCAAGCTGTTTGGCCTTAACCTGATTTTCTCCTGAGATCCTGTTGCAAAAAGCAGCTTCTCACAACTGCTCAGGGAAGAAGACAAGTCCCTGTAAAGGAGAGGGATTGCTTTTCCTCTTTTCCCAGAGAGTAGTGGTGTTCTGCATCCTGGGATCACCAAATTGCTGCATTGGGGTCATTGAGCTCAACCACTAACCCAGCTCTGCCCAGGCCACCACTAAACTACGTCCCCAAGTGCCACAACTGCATGTCTGTTAAACCCTTCCAGGGATGGTGATGCCACCCCTGCCCTGAGCAGCCTGTTCTAAAGATTGACAGCCCTTTTCCATGGAGAAATTTTTCCTAATACCCAGTTTTCTGATATCCAACCCAGTCCAGACCTCTCCTGGTGCTGGAACATGAGATGTTTCCTCTCATTCCTAACACTTGTTACCTGGGAGAAAAGAGACTGCCCCACACGTGGCTCCAACCTCCTGTCGGGGAGTTGGAAAGAGCAATCAGATCTCCCTGAGCCTCTTTCCCTCCAGGCTGAGCCCCCCCAGCTCCTCCTCCTCAGATTTGTGCTCCAGGAGGGGTTTAGGTTGGATACTGGGCACAGTTTTTTCATGCACTGAAACGAACAGGCTGCTGAGGGAAGTGAGTTGCCATCCCTGGAAGCGTTCAAAGAACATGTGGATGTGGCAGTTGGGGACAGGGTTTAGTGGTGGACATGGTGCTGCATTGAGGGTGGACTCAGTGACCTTAAAGGT
>JAWWLZ010000082.1:147910162-147929376 GCA_035041345.1 Poliocrania exsul | reverse complement strand
CTGAGATCCTCTTTGATAGGTGGTATTTGACTGCAGCACACACCAGCAATTGCCACCTCTGGTATTTCTCACTTTCTTAAGAGGTTGGAGGAGGGAGAAACAGTGTGATGTGATCTGAGGGCAGTACCTTGAACACATAAAGCATTGTGGCCCTGCAAATATTATGAAATCATTTCTATCAAATTTAATGAAATCGTTCACAGATCTTTCTGAAGTGTCCAAATATGATACTCCAAACACACACAAAAAAAAGCCCTAGAGGAAATTAAAATTCCATCTTTAGAATACAGTTTGAATACTGTGAAGTTAATATGCAATGGAGCTACATATTAAAGAGCAAAGGACATTATTTCAAATATCTGCTTATTAATTGTGCATCTCTTACCTTGAGTTAAAAATACAGGATGATAAAGTTAAATGCAATTTAATAAAGTTCTTTTATCCCAGATATTTCTAAACCTGTAGAAACAACAGACTGCAGGTGTGTTCCACCAGTAACACGTGTGGTTGATGAGCACCCTCCAAGCCCTTGAATCCATTGCCAGATGCAGGAGCAGCATTGGAATTGCAGCAGCAGCAGCAGCTTGTCTGGGTGTGAACCAGAACTCAGGGTCCTTTCCCAGCTGGTGACTGGCAGCTAATGTGGGTGTCAGGCAGAATTTAAGGTTCTTTTGGGTGTTCCTCACAGTCCTAGGGAGGCCTGCACAGGAGTGGGCAGGAATCCTGTGCCTGTTTTTCCAAGCTTGGTGCCTTTTGCCCAGTTCTATCCAGGCTGCACTCTCTGGGGTGCCCATTACAGCCTCTTTTTTGGGTACCTGCCCCCCAGGCTACACCTTCATGCCACTGATCTCACACTTGTCACTCCACACACCTCCCAGGATCTTTGCCTTTTGTTTCCTTCCTCAAAAGGTATCATTTACATTAGCAAAGGTATCACAATACCTTTATCTCCCACCTCCTGGTGCCTGTATAGTCTTACTGTCCTTCCTCTCCCGTCCAGTGTCAGGTGCTGCTCTTACACTTTGCTGAGCTGCTCCAGGTCTCCAAATTGCACCTCCTGCTTTCCCTTCTTTGCTGCATCTTCCCTGTCAACAGCCCCCACCAGGCAGATCCAAACAAACCCACATTGCTGAGCCAAATGATGCTGTTCCACCTGTAGGCAGCAAAAAAACTGTACCAAAATGCTGTGTGTGAGTGGCTCAGGTATCAGGTGTCTGCTCAGAGGGGAAACTGCAGTCCTGTAATGTTGGGGAATCTGACATTTTAACACAGGAAAGAAAGAACCAGCAGTTCACAGCATTTTGTGTGTCGATATTTTCTATAAATGAGGTTATTCCATTCCGTCTCAGGTCACTGTAGCAGAGCTACGGTGATTTAGGGAGTGGAACTCATTTTCATTGCCCACCTTTGCTCCTTCCCTCCATATTTCACATGAATACAAGTGTCTCATCAAATCCAACAGGAAAAACCCCTGGAGTGTGTGCAGCCAAGCTTTTACACACAATACCATTACCAAAGAAAGGCTGGCAAGGATTTGAAAATACTTTGGAAAAAGCTGACTTACTCTCTGGCACTGAACATTGCTACTGTATAATCTCAACCCAATGTGAAATCAATATGATAAGTTATGTGCTTTAGTGATTTATTTCAGTTGTCTTACTTGCAAATCCAAGTTGGCTTCAATTGTTTTATTTATATGTTAGCACTTAGGACATCTTGAGGATAAAAGAAAAGCATTTCTTACCAGAGAGATGAGATAGTGTCACACCTTCTGCAAGTGATTTATTGGAGTTATTTGTTAAGAATATAAAAGAGCCTTTGTATTCTGTATACATTGTTTCCTCAGATAGAATTTTCCAGATGGTCTGTATTGCTGGTTAGGAGGAGTTGGGTTGTTCCACTGCTCTTTATTTATGTATAGGACATGCTTTGGAATAAGTTTCCATGAGAGATAGTGATGATTATTGTTTCAGGCATGTATCTGTTGCACATTGAGAAATGTTATTGTAAAAGCTTTAATCCTGTTTTCTTCTTGTTTACACAGAGGGTGAAAGAGCTTTACCATCAATACCAAAGTAAGTTTTGTGCTCTCCTTTCTTACATATTAAAAAAAATGCTTTGAAAAACAGTTTTGCTGAAGTGATGCTTTAGGGCTTTTTACAGGTGCCTGATTTTTAATGTTAGTTTTGGATTCTGGAACAAGTAGCAGGTGGTGCATAAAAGCCTCAGAGCAGTGTTAAACTAAAGGTACCAGGAAGAAAACCCGAGGGGAAAAGTGCATAATGCATCAATCATATTTGACAGTGGCAGAAGCAGGATGTGCTGGAAAACACTGGACTGGGATTCAGGCTATGCCTTTTGAGTCCCTCAGTAAATGTAACTGTAGGAGTGAAGCTGAACTGTTTTGGAATTGTGATTTCAATCTGTGAGTCAGTCTGTGCTTGTTTTCCTACTTGTGCCCTTCTCTGCTAATGTGAAATACAGAAATATTTTTTTTCTGCTATCATAACTCTGTCCTGTCACCTTTTCCTTATAAATCTTCCATAATGGAGCCAGTCTGAGTTGGTATTTACATTCAGTGTACTGAAGAATACTGATTACATAGTAAATAGCTCTTTGTTTTTTTAAATACAGTCACATAGAAAAGCTCTTCTCTCATAATAATTGTGGATGTGTAGAAAATGCTAGTCTAAATTAGGCAAATAGAGATGCATTTTTATCTCTGGTTGCTTTTATGGTGTAACTGTGTCCAAACTGTGCTTAGACTTGTTATTTGCTTCTAATGATTCTTACAAAGCATGCTAAGATACCTCTGCATTTTATTTCTTCTCAAACTTTAAGGTAAATGAGAATGAATTTCTAATTTAGCTGTTTGAATTAAGGCTACTCCTGGCACCCTCCTGGTGGCAGGGCTGAGGCAGCAGCATCCTCTGTTTCCAGCAGCATCCCCTGGGTCCAGCAGCATCCCCCGGGTCCAGCAGCATCCCCCATGTCCAGCAGCTTCCCCCGGGTCCAGTAGCACAGTCAACTGTTGAAAACCAAATGACATTCAGTGTTTTGCAGTGTCTCACCTCTTCTTTTTCCTTTTGGGGCACAGAGGCTGTGCCTGCTTTGACCCAGTCATCTCTTTCTGCTTCTTCCTGTACTCCTGGAAGGAGTCCAGAATTATTAACGTTGTTGTGATTATTATTATTACTACTCCTACTACTTTTTTAACTGCTGGATGGAGTGTGAACACCACTTACTCCTGAATTAGTGACTGCTGTCCCTGCACAGACCCTGCTGCAGAGCTCACTAGCCAGGCAGCTCTGTCATGGTGCAGAAAGAGAGAAGTTAAAATTGAGGGAAGAAAAGGCAATGAAAGTTGAGGCTGGAAGCAGTAAAATTGGTGAAATTATTGTGCACTTGTGGAACAGGAAAATTTCTTTTTGCTTAAGTAGACACAACTGAGAAACACACAATAACAGTAATTACATGAAGAGTAACCTTTTTTATTTATAGGAACTTCTGAGGTAAAATAAGGTTTAAAGGAAAATCCTCTTCTCATTTTTGGGACAGTTTACCAAAACTAAATTTGTAGTCTTGAGCTTTTTTGACAAGAGCACCACGTGTGTCTGAGTCTGCAGCAGAGCTTTTACCAAGTACATAGAACTGCCAGCCAAGAGCATCTTGGATCTGGGGAGGCCTGCCTTTGCCAGAGGAAATTCCTGATTTCTGGAGGCATGAAGTGCAGTGCTCTCTGACTGTTAATGTTGTGGGTTTATATGGAACGAGTTAAAAAATGGAGAATTTGTTAGAATTTTTGATAACCATGAATGTTTATACATAAAATATACATAATATAGTGAATAATAATACATAATGAGCAGTACAGTTACACATAACGGATGATATATAATATATACCTAACCTAGTGCATATTTATACATAATGAGCAATACATTTATATGTAACAATATATAATATATACCTAACCTAGTCAATATTTATATATAATAACCAATACATTTACACATAATGAGCAATGCATTTATACATAATGAAAAATATGTAGTATGTACATAACCTAATGGACATTTATACCTACCTACATTTAGTTTTCTTCGTTTACTTGATATGTAAATGAATTAAAAATTGTTGAGGATCAGACATCTTAGAGATAAACCCTCCATTCAGCCTGTTCTAGCAGAGCACACAGAGAGCAGAGACACAGGCAGGTACACACAGTGCAGTGTGTGCAGCTCAGGGGTTGTGTCTGCCTTGAAATTTAAACAGCTCTTCGTGCTGATTGAGCTGCCATGTCCCCCCCAGGTGGATTGCAGTGTAGGCTCCTCCCTGCTCCCTCCCCTGGCGTGGGAGGCGGGTCAGTGTCTGATTCCAGGGCTGCCCGCTGGGATGAGTGCCCGCCGGGATGAGTGAGTGCCCACCAGGATGAGTGAGTGCTTGCTGGGACGAGTGAGTGCCCACCAGGATGAGTGAGTGCCTGCCAGGATGGGATGAGTGAGTGCCCGCCGGGATGGGATGAGTGCCCACCGGGATGGGATGAGTGAGTGCCTGCTGGGATGAGTGAGTCCCCACCGGGATGGGCTGAGTGCCTGCTGGGGTGAGTGAGTGCCTGCTGGGGTGAGTGAGTGCCCACTGGGATGGTCTAAGTGCCCACCAGGACGAGTGAGTGCCTGCTGGGATGAGTGCCCACCGGGATGGGATGAGTGCCCACCGGGATGGGATGAGTGCCCACCGGGATGGGATGAGTACCTGCTGGGATGGGATGAGTGAGTGCCCACCAGGACGAGTGAGCGCTGCTGCCTGTGCAGGATGTGCAGCACTCAGCGCTTTCCTCCTCTCTCTTCCAGGCTGGCCAACAATGAGAAGCCAGGAGTGCGGTCCCACACGGTCTCAGTGTCAGGTAAGGCTCGGCACAGCCTGGGACAGGGGATTGCTGGAGCTGGGAGGGGCAGGCAGCTTTTGCACTGTTAGCTCAGCACTCATTCCCAAATCCACAGCTGGGCTGCCTTTCTGCAGCAGTTCCCAAAGAGAAACTTCCCTGCACCCTGCAGGTGCTTCACAGCCAGGCAGCTTGTCAGGATTTCCACTTTGCTCTAAACTTAAATCACCTGAGTGTGTGCTAATTAGGAGGAGCAGCTTTGAAAAGGGAAAATGGGTAATTAAATATTAATCGTTGCTTTTCGGAAAGATGAAATTTAATAGCTGTTTTTCTGTAGCTGCTGTTTAGATCAAAGCATTTAATTTTTTGCTGTTGAAAATGACAAGTTAATTGAAGGATGAGCATGTGAGGTCACATGTTGTTTCTGTTTCTTACAGGCTTAGTTCTAAGAATTCTCTTAGTTACTGTGGGTTTCTTAAGTTTTTACAGTTGAGAGTGAACATTTTTCTGTTACAAAATAATAAATAATTGTGAATTGATTCAGTGTCTTAGTAGAAAATGCATTTCTAAATCCACGTGCATAATACTTACTAAGGAGATTTTAATGCAAAAGTGTATTTTATATTATTGTATGTCCCTGTAGGTTTCTACTATTTGGCCCCAAACTTGAGGAACCAATACTGTGACTCAGTGGATTTCCCACCCATCACTTCAGCCCCACTTTAGTGACACATATTCAAAATCCCAACATATTTCACACAAAAAGGAGGAAAGATGTGCAGATATTTGATTGATTTCCTACTTTTCAGATTCCTTTCCCCACCCTTAAGCGTTTCTTAGAGATGTTTGAGAGTCACTCCTTGGCATGGCAAGCCCAAGTAAATAGAGGTTGTGCAAGAGAACAGGTGAGAGGGTGTAGAGGTGGAATGATGGAGCTGCAGAGGGTGTGGAGGTGGAATGATGGAGCTGCAGAGGGTGTGGAGGTGGAATGATGGAGCTGCAGTGTATGACAGAGCTGCATCAGTGCCTGGGACACCTCAGAGTCAAACTGCAGCTCCTGTTCCTCCGAGCAAGTGTGGCAGATCAGCAGCTACTCTTCAGAACACAGTCACACTGTCTGCAACTTTCAGCCTTCGAGTTTTTCTGATAATGCTGATACACTTTTACTGTTAAAAACAGTAACAATCACTTACTTCATTATCCTTCATTGCTGTCCCTTTGACTTTACAGATTGGTGTATCTTTTGCTGAAGTTCTCCTGTGTCTCAGAACACAAACACTCCTCAACTCTTTGAAAGTAGCATTGTGATACCTCTGTAGGTAGAGTAGCTGTAATCCCCCACCTCTGGCATTCAAAGCACCCCATACAGGTGGATGGATGGTGGGGAGGTGAGAGCTTTGCTGTAGCACCACAGAAGAAACAGCAGTAGCAGCACTGGAGGTGAGCTGGTTGTTCAGGTGAATGTCAGAGCACTGGAAGGTGCAAAGCTGGCTCCAAGAAGCAAAACAATACAATTAAACCAGAAAGTATCATTCTTTCCATTGCCAAAATCAAAGCCAATTAGGTATTTTCCTTGTGTTACAGTAATGTTGTCTGTCTTTCCATGACAATCATTGTACTTGATGCTTGTCTTTTATACCATGTTACAAACTAGTGGAAACACTGACATTAATATTGGAACAATTCAAGCCAGAACACTTATTATTCAGTTTCAAGGGTTTGTTCTTCTTTTAGTATAATGACACAAAACATACACATGCTTGTTTTGTTGCTGGGGGGGGTTGCCCCCAGATTATTTGAGTGTGTCCTGGATGTCAGTGTATGAAATTTAAACCACAGGCAGATTGCTGAGATGAAGTTACATGGTACAGGCTGTTCCTCAGAGCCTGTGAGTCCCAGAGGAGAGAGTTTGTACCAATGCTGTGGATGTGAAGAAGTGCCACTCCTGGTGCCACGTGCCGTGAGGAGCAGGGGGGCAGCAGCTGTGCATGATGCTCATTATTAACCCAGAGCAGGGGGCGGCAGAGCTGGCAGGGCAGGGCCAGCTGGGATCTGCCTTGGTGTGCAGAGCAAGAGCTGAGCTTGGTGACGTTTCAATGCCTTGCTCCCCTTTGCTGACACCTCTCCTGATGCCAGAGCTAAATGGCAGAACTCTGAGGCAGAGATTCAGCAGGAAAATTGAGCAGCCAGACATACCTGGAGCATTAACACCCTCAGCTGGAAAGGAAAGCTTCACAGTGAGGTCCCTACCACAGATCAGGGAAGCAGCAACATCCAAACCCAGTGTGGAACTTGTTTTGGTGGTCTGAAAGTTGTCTGAAGTTTTGTAGGTTTAAAAAGGAACCCATTAATGAAAGACACCTTGTCTTTTTGAAATAGTTATTAAATACCTTGGAATATTTCTGGTCTAGTGAAATGAAAACTTGGTCTTTCCTAGTGCTTCAGTATTCCAAAGCATACAAAGATAGAGGGAGTTTAAATCCTTTTTTTTTTTCCCCCTCTAAATAAAGGCCTTTTCAATGTCCTGAAGGTGAAGTTGGTTTCAGGGATCCAGAGCAGGGGATTGCTGGGCCTGGGAGTGTGTGTGTCCCTGGGCCAGGTTTCACCACACACCTCTCCCTGCTGCTGGTCCTTCTTGTCTTTTGGCCTTCCTCACTGAACTCTGTGTTCTTGCAGTGGGCACTGCCCTTCACTCTGTGCCAGGAAGGTGCCTGCAGGACCTTTCTTAAGGCACAGTAATTATTTTATCCCTCAGCACATTTATGTGTGTATGGGGTGATAAGTAACTGTAAATAAGCCAAATTAAATGAGTTGGATTTTAGATTTCTCTGGTAGTCATCTCATGTTTTGGCTGAAGTTGCTGTGATTCAGAAGCAATGAGTGTTTCAGCTGACAGAGGGTAATTTGCAGCTTTTACCTCCCTTCTCCCTTCACATTAAAAAAGACTTCTTTGTACTTAGGCAAGAGTGTGCTCTCAGGAAATGGTGGGGCTAAACTATTTGCTCTGTGCAAATAGTGAATCAAATGTGTAAGAAGCAGCACAGCAGTTAACCATAATTTTATTGACTGTATTTCTGCTGTTTTGCTTGGAGACACCTCATTAAAACCCTCTGCCCTGGGCTAAAGGAACTTACTTTGGCCAGCAGCTTGTTTTGAAGTAGCAAACATTACCCTGAGTAAGGTGGTGCTTATATTTCCTGATGCACTTATTTCCAAAAATAATAATTCACCTGGCCAATTATATAGTATAAAAAGTTCTTCATCAAATGAAATCAGTAAAGCAGTAGTTGCTTGCTCCCTTTTTACATAAATTCTTTCTTCTGCCCCTTCCTTGCTAATGTAAGTATGACTAGGAGGAACAAATATGCTTTTGCTTCCCTTGGCTAATGGCTGTGCCTCCTTTGCCCTGGAGAACTCCTGAATTTTTCAATCCCAGCTCAAATGCTGCCTCACATGCAGTGCCACAGAACAGGACATTGAAGGCCCTGTTGTTTCAGGGAGTATTGAACAGGTAGAGTGTTGAGCAGGTCTTGGCAGGTTCTTGCAGTGCTGGGTTTCCTGGCAGACTTGGTGATCCTGAGGCTCTTTTCCAGCTTGAAGGATCCTGAGATTCTGAGCAGACACTCCAGCATTGGGATATTCAGGCACTGCAGGGTCAGACAATGTGTTTGCAGGGAGGGAGAAGCTGAACTGTCCTGCAGGAGCCAACACAAGGAATGTGTTTGAAGGGGCTTTAGGATGTCCCACAGGGTTGGTGTTGGTTCAGAGCAGGTGCTGGTTTTCCACCTTTGGTAGGTGCTTATTTTGTGAAGGAAATTAAAAGGTCTTTGAAAACACAGTCCCTGTTTCAGGTGTTAAAGCAAACTTCGAGTCACCTGAGTAACAAACCCAGGGACATGCCCTGTGAAGGGGAATTTGGATCTCTTGGAGCAACTTTTGTGTAGGGGCTGAAGGATTTTAGTGTCCTGAAAGAGGGACTTCTCAGCAAGTGCCAGGCTCTGCCTTAGAATCACACTTAAAAAAAATATTGTTACACTTAAATCACATTGTGGTGAACTCCTGATGGTGGCAGAGAAGTGGCAGGAGAGTTCTGTGAGGTGTTCCTGATGAGCACAGCCTTTTGGGAGTAGTGGTGAATTTAGTCATGCACTCCAGCTGAAATTTGACTGGAAAAACAATCTGTTTGGAGGGAGAGAAGGCTGATTTAAGTGAGGTTCTAGCACCCAGAAACTAAAAGCTTTATGGTATAGTTTGTCTGTGAGAGAGCCTTCAGGAGGTTACCAGGAACAAACTGAAACAGAGCAGGAGTCAAATGTCAAAACACAACTAACAGGAGAGGGAAAAAATGGTGAATATATTGACTTAGAAGCCTTTCAAGTGCTGTGAGTGAAGCTGTTGGGTGTGGAGGGGCCCTGAGTGTGCAGGGCAGTGCCCAGCAGGGCATGGAAACACCAACAGTGTTGGCAGCCAGTGCTGCCTGCAGGGCACGGGGCAGGTCTGGGGTTCCTGCATTCCCTCTGAAAGAGCTCCTTGTGTAGGGCTTGAACTGCCTGGTTCCATTTGAGTCAATTGGTAAGGGAAAAAGGTGTCCTTTGCTTGAAGTTGGTGGGAGTTTTTTAATGTCCATTTTATCAAGTCACTCCAAAAAGACAAAGCTGAGACGTGTAAGTAAATTTTGAGGTGAAAAATTGAATCTTGAGCACTTTGTGGTTGTGGCTGCCAGCTCAGCTGTGTCATCCACAGCTCACTCCTGAAAAGAAAGACTTCGCAGTCTTGGCATAAATCACATAGTTATAAATTCAAATTATTAAGTAATTTGAGGAATAGAAAGACTTGGTGACAGCTTTAGCTTTGCCATGTGTTCAGCACTGGGAGACATGCAAGCTTAGGGTTTACTGCAGATTAATTTTACAAACCTTCAGTTATTGGTCTCCAAGGTCACAGAGGGAGTAACTTGCTTCTTAACTCATCCAGCTATTCCACTGATTAATAAATAATATAGTTAAAAATACCCTTAATGCTAATAAATTATAGTAATTCAGATTGCCATCACAGTTGAACAGGCTGGTGCTGTTATTTTTTTTTTAACTATTTTAGCCTGACTGACTAAAAAGCTTCTTTTCATGCATAAAAAGATGAGAATGAATTGTGGGGACAGCCTAAAGAGATTTCCTCCCTATCAGTGTCCAGGAAATCCCTGCAGTGATTCCATCAGTCTGTGGTGTTGGTTAAGGAGCTCCCACTCCCCTGTGCTCTTCCTTTGTGTCCATCCCTTTGGTTTGAGCAGACACTTTGCTTTGCTGCAGGAACACTGAGTAGGGCTAAAGAAATGCTCATGCAGGGGCAGCTTTGGGGAGTTGTTATTTATGTAGAAACAACCCAATAGTGCTCGTTTTAGTTCAAAAGCTTGAAAACCAATAGATTTATTCTTTCTACAGGTTTGGGATTTTTTAGGGTTTTTTTTCCTGAACCTGATTCAGGAATGTAAAACTAAAATAGAATAAATTTCAGCCTTCCAGAATTGATTCTCTCATACAATACTAATGAGGAGCTCCAGCAGCACATGCCCTCTAGCCTGGTCTGTTCCTCTCTAACAGAGTTACTTTTTTTTTCCTTATTTTTCCTTTTTTTTTTTTCTTTTTTTTTTTTATACCAAATAATTTTAGTGAGTGCTCAGTATTGAGAAGAGGAACTAAAAAAAAGAAAGGAGGGCAGTTTCCAGCAGCATTTCTGGGCATTCTGGTGATACCCTGCCTGGAAGCTGGTGTGGAATACTGCTAAGTATTATTGACACTTCCAAGTAGGATTCATTTCAAGCAGGTATTTGCTAAGCTCTTGGAGAAGTGTTGGAACTTTTTTTTTAAACTTAGGATCAATTTGTTACCTAAATAAACTTCCCTTTGTAGCTGGACTTGCAGATGTGGTGGGTTTAGGGCAAAGCATCTTCTGGCAGAACAGCTGACCAAACTTTAGACAATAACTCATCCAGGCAAAGCCTGAAATGCAGGGGAGGACCTGGATTGTCACATCCCAGGGCATCAAGGTGTGCACATGAGGAATTAAAAGCAATTAAAATGTCTTTGGAACAGGTCAGTGGGGTTCCTGCAGCCTCTGCCGTGTGTCTCAGGGTGAGGGGGAACAGCATTTCAGCAGCTCAGGCTGGAATTGGCTCTGTAGCCTGAGCAGGCAGGTCAGGGTTGAGGCGTCTCTTCCTTCTGGATCACTTGAGCTGCCTCCAGAGACTCTACACCAGCTCTTCTGTGTCAGTGCAGGGTGTTGGGTTCCTGCATTTTCCTGCAGTCACTTACAAGAGCTGCAGTATCTTTTTCCTTTCTTTCATGGTGTGTCTGAAGCTCTTCCTGAGTGTAACCTGAGGTTTGTGGTCTAATGACAGTGCTGAAAGTTGTGCCATGTGATGAGAAGTCCCTTGGGATTGCAGGAATGGGGATACACAGAAACAGTGATGCACTAACTCAGTCAAGAATTTTGCCCTCTTCTTTAAGCTCTTTTTAGCATTCAATCTGTTTAATATTCTGTGATTTTCAGTGATGTACATTTTCACAATTGATTTCTGGTTTTATGATGGTAATTTTTCTTGCTTGTTAAAGCTACTTTCATTAGAATGCAATTTTCCTTTCAACAGCAAGATGCTGTTCTTTTTACTTGATTGGCTTTTTAAAGCACCTCTCATTTCTGAGATAGAGGAGAAGGGGAAAAAGGGAAAGCAGAGGAGCAAACAGGTAACAAGAGAAATGAAAGGAGCAGGTGCTGAGTGTCATGTGGTGTCCTCCTTTCTCACCCTTTGTGTTTGCCCCTACCCCAAAATGTCTCTCCTCCTGAGGAGACCTTTGCTGCAGTGGGTGAGTGGGAAGGGGGACACTGAGGACACTGTCCTGGGGTGTTCACAGATCCTTGGAGAGCTCAGATATTCCTTGGCAAGGCAGGGCTGCTCTGGGGATGAGACTCCAGTGACACTTCAGATCAGAAAATATGTCAATGCCTTATTTCAGGAAACCATGGTTTTCCTTGTTTTATGTGAGCCTGCTGTGTGAGATACTTGTTTGGTGTTGTTCTGAGGGTTCAGGGAGTCAATACCTACATGTTGAAGCCTGGTGGCTGCCACTGAAATTGGGATCCAGGTGTACCACACTCTGGTGGAACTTAGATGGGGAACTTGGAAAAGCAGGTTGCACCTCAGGATAAACAGTGTTCTTTGTGGTGTAAATGAATGGTGTAAACTGTTGGCAAAAACTGGATTTACTTAATAGAGTCTAGTCTCACATTTAAGAATTGAACTATGAATTGCTGTAGAAAGGAATTTGAAGGAAAATGCCAACTATGCTTTAGAGTTTCAACAACATTCTATACCCACTTTCGTATACAGAATTGTAATGCAAACCTTTACTTTTATGTTCCTTCATTGTAGATGTTCTCTCCAGTCTCTTTTCTTTTATTTCCAAATAATTTGTTTCTGTTTTTTTCTTTCTCTTTCCTTTTCTTGCCTCTTTGTAAAGGAGTCAGTCACTGTCAGCATAAAGTAAAGAAAGCTAGACGCTTTCTGCCTTTCGTCTTCTGTGCCCATGAGTCGCCGCCCAAGGGTACTGCTCTGCTCTTTGTCTAGGCTGCCTTATTAACCCCAAAGCTGAACTTACTAACTCAGTTACTGTTTGTAAACCTCTGTAGCCTCAGGTAAACAGAGTTCCAAGAATAATCCATGATGTTTTCCTCCTGATTTGGATTTCCGCTCGCTGTTCCCTGGTTCTGGGGGGACTTGTTTTCGAGCCTTGTGTGCCACAATGACAAACACATGAGTGATTTTACTGGGGCAATTGTGCAGCCCTGTCTGCCACGGGTTTTATGGCTGTCTCTGGCTTCATTCTTGGACCCCTGCTCCAGCATGCCTGTGAATGACATAGAATAGCAGCAACAAGCATTGGCTGGGGTCACCGTGATCAAACACTGACAGCAGCGATGCTTTGGGCTGTGTGCTGGTTCAGCACCTGGGCTGGACCAGTTTGGCTTTGGTAGGGGTAAGAACAATTTCCTTCTGTTTATAAACACTGTCTGAAGTGCCTTGGCTTGTGCTGTGGGTGTTGGTGTGCAGAGCCCGGAGCCCCTTCCTGCAGAGTCGCTGCCTTGGCCACCCACAGGTCTCAGCTTTGTGTCCCCGCAGTTGCTCTGTGTGTTGGCACCTGGGTGGCTCAACCCTTGTCCCTGGCCTGGCCTGGGCACTGCAGGGACAGCAGCTCATTTCCCATGGAAGGGCCAACACCAGCTCTGCTCACTCAGAATCCTCACTGTATGTGCAGAGCCAAGTTGAACCAGCTCATCTAGATAAGTATTGAATAAAACCAGAATTAACAGTGCATTAAAATAGCTAGTTCCACTCCCAGATTTAATGGTGTACATTTGTGTTTGAAAGTCATTAACTCTGTTTCATCATACAAGCTCCTTAGAGTGTATCTTTGTCCCTTGGGTTTTAGGTGAGAAGTCTTAAATTCTGCTACTTTTCTGGTTTCTCTTGAGTCAGGTATATAAGATAACTACAGTCTGAATACTTTTGGATTACTCATGAATTTAATAGTGTATTTTCCCCTCCCCCTTCTCTGTCCCCTCTCTCTCCCCTCTGTTTTTCTCTCTCCTTGCATGCCACCTGGATCTGCAGATGAAATTAGTGGGGACGGTAAAATACATTTTCTAGTCTGTGTTCCTAATGTGCAATACTCTGATATCCATAAACACTGAATGCACATCCCAGTAATACCTTTGATGCAGTTTTTTAGTGTTAAAAAGCAGTTTGCTTTGGATATTAGCTGGTAAATGCTGTGCTTTACAGGCTGTGCAACTAATGCTTTCTGCTGAACTGGTGCTGAAAAAGGGAAGCTTCCCAACAGACACAGGGATGTGGCAGTGCATGTGTTTGCTGTCAGACTTGGGGCAAACAAGGTTTGGGGTCTGCAAGAGTGGCCAGTTTGATTGAAATGGTTATATCATAATTAATTTGGTCAGTCAGGGGGATCACTGGATGTAACACCTGAGAAAAGAGTCTAAGTAATGATTTAAAGGCATCAAAGTGCTCTTTGCATAAACAGAAGCTGCACAAGAAAGATTAATGCAGATTGCATACATGAATTTTAATCAAGTTTCTGCTGTTCAAACTGCTGGTTTTAAACACAGATTTTAATTTTGGGGGTTTTCTTTGAAAAACTTTGAAACCTGTTACAAAATATTTAACTTCTGCAGACTTCATAAGTGTTTTCCTCTGAAAACAAGTTGAGTTTTTGGTTTTTTTAAAGAGATTTTTAGCTGTATTTCTGAAGGATTCCATTTGATGTTGGGATAAAAATCAAACTGCTGCTACTGGTAGTGGATGTATCTTTTTTGTTCTAAGTAGGAGGTACTAAAGGGGCATAAAAGCAGAATGCAAAGGAAGGTGATAAGAGGGAACAGAGATCACATCTTGGTGACCTTCCTTCCAGTAAAATGTAAAGGGAGGGGATAACTTTTCATCTCCTTTCTTTCCTTCAGATAGAAACTAAAGATACCAACTTAATTTTCATTTCTTTCATAAACATTAAAAGGACATTTTTTCTATTATAAATTCAGAAATTATCTTTCAGATCGTGACTCTACAAAGCTTTTCCTTGGAGCTCATCATCTTTTATAAATTGCAAGGTCTCATAAATGGGAAGAATCATCAGAAGGGGAAGTTCAAACAGGTGGTTGAGACCATGGATGAGCTAACACGGATGTAACATCCTAGGGGATGGTTTTTCCTACCAATCAATAAATGCACTCAGATTTAGTAAAGCTCAAATTGGCTCTTTCCTATGTGTGACCACCTTTGTTCATCTTTCCACCTCCACCTGAGGGAGCTCAGTCCTCTTTGGTGCACAGCACTTGGAGCACATCAGTGTTAATGCCTTGATTGAACCTCCCTCCATTCCCAGAAACAAAGCCAGATATGCACAGGAATTGTTTTCTGAATTTTTACTACATATTCCTCTCCAGAGAGTTAAATGTGTGACAAGCAATATTTGTGTAGTTAATTGCATATGTTTAATTTATTGGGATTGACTGTGAAGACTCTTTTAGTTTCATGACTGTTTTGGGCAATGGATCAAAACCCTGTAAAGTGCTCTGTGCTGTTCTGAGATTGCTTTGAGTATAAATGAACTCATTAATTTAAAGTAGAGTGATGAACAAGCTATGTCATTGATCCCATTTTGTAATCACTGCTCCACAACCTCCTGTGACCAATGTTTGAGGGGTTTTTTAAGTGGCATCACTTCTGATTTCCAAACTTTGAAAATTTTTCCCAAGTGTGTTTATAACATCTCTCATCCAGTCAATTTTTCACATGGATCAGTAAATTTCTTGTGTCCTCCATGAGTTACAAACATCCTCCCACAATGTTAGAAGGGAGCAGAGTGATTTGTGCCCATCACATTGGTGTCATGCTACTGATTCCCTTCAAACAGATGCTTATTTTTTACATCAAACTGAGGCTTATTTTCTACAAAAACCTTAGTTTATAATGTAAGGAGTAAAAAGCATAGCAGGAAAGAGAGAGGAGCCTCTGGAGTGTGCTGCCTGTTCAGAATTGTGCACTGTCCTTACAAATTAGTCCAATTTTCATTCAATGACTCTGTTTCACAGTGTCCTAAACAGAAATTGCCTAGCAAAAAATTTCAATTACATAGAATTCCCTGGTTCAGTTTTTACAAGGCCTGCAGGAGTTGGAAAAAAACCCCCCAGCTTTAATTCTTTCTGAAGTAGTAAGAAGGTGGGATCATAAAGCTGCATTTACTCCCTGAAGTGTGTTGGACTTCAAGGTTTATAAGCAACCTGTAGTTGATATTGTTGAATATTTGGTTTGTGTGAAAATTAAGCCTCTGGTTTGTCTGTGTGTGTAATGTTGGTGAGCCTTGCTCTGGTTTCACTGGTTGAACTGGGGGCTGCTGCCAAAAGGATCATCCCATCCTTCCTCCCACTCTCACTGTGGATTTGTCCCAATCCCCAGTCAGAGCAAAGTCATGCCAGGAGCTGTGGGGATATCCATGTGCTCCAAGGGAAAAGGGAATAAATCCTGGCTTTCAGGGCCTTTCCAGTGTGTGAACAACCAAAAAAACTGCTCTCTGGGTTTGAAATTACTCAATTTTGAGAACCTCTCTGTGCATTTATAGCTGGTGAGTGGAATTGAGCAGCCTTGAAGTAAATTATCCTGCTGGTGTGGACTGGCTTTATAACCCCTGGAGGAATTTTTCTGACTCTCAGGAAATGATCTGCACACACTGAAAGGTCTTTAGAGAAGGAAAAAGACCATCTGATACAACTTGCCAACATTTAAACCATTTTGAGAACAGATGATGTAAATAAGTTCTAAACAGAGAAACACACAGTCACTTTTCTGACAGATGTTGGGAAGTTGCTTTCAAACCCTGTCCATGAGATCTTGATTCTTGACAGCAAAAATTCACAGTGGTGAATTGCCACTAATTAAGGAAAATTGAGACTAGTGCAAGCAAAATGGGTGTAAGGTGAGAGAGTGGCTTAAAAGGTGTTTGTGCTCTGGAAGACTCTGATAAACAACTCACCTGGCCACAGACAGAAGGTGGAGGCTGCCCTGGAACATCACTGGTGTCTTTGCCTGTCTGACATAAAAAAATTGTAAACTCCTACTCATGCTTAATGAAGATAAAGCAATTTAATCCATTAATAATGTTTTCTCCTTACTGCAATGGAATTTGCTGTTTAAAAGATTTTAAGTCAGCAGTTGAGGTGGGTTTTAATTACAGAATTTGAGCTTATTTGAACCCAAATGAATCTTCCTTTGCCTCCCTGTTGAATGCATCTCTGTGACGTGGTGTAATTGGCACTGGGGTCATTATCACACATGAATTATGCATGAGCAAGTTTTAGTTATGCTTTTGTAAATGTATCCCAGCAATGCTGAACTTGGGGGTTGTGGCCATCTCAGCCTTGATAAATGGGAGATGTTGTTGTGCAGAATTGTTTTCATCTGCTTTTCCCGAAACTCTCAATTCCTCCTTTGCAGAGACTGATGACTATGCAGAGATTATAGATGAGGAGGACACTTACACAATGCCATCAAGTAAGTGCAGGGGTTAACCTGGGGACTCTTCTATCCAGAAGCTTCTCTGGTTTAGCAGGGACTAGTTCTTGTATTTCAGCCTTAAATAATGTGTGTGCAAAGAAAATGTTCTTGATGATGTTGTGAGAACTCACAGAGTCCTTGATTTTCAGGTTCAAGTTTTGAATCAAATAAAACCAAATTCTGCTTTGCTGCTGTCGGTGACTTCACAATGAAATTCTTTCTATGCCAACATAAATTTTTTGATTGTGATGCTGAGCATAACGGTTAAAGCCTGGCTAAGATCTCTGTGCTAAGAGCAAACAGTTTGGAGAGCTTTGTGTGTTGCTTCTGGCTGTGTCCCACCCTGCTGTGTGACAGACCCAGGAGGGCAGAGCCCAGCTGGGCCACCTGCACTTCTGGTAAAGATGAAAGACCTCAGGGACACCAAGAAAAAGTCAGAGTTCTGCTGAGTCTTCATCTTTGAAGTAAAGCAAAGTGATGCTGTGGCCACCACAGGGATTTTGTCTTACTGTCTGTTGGAATTATCTGAAACTGCCAAGGCTCATTCACTAAAGAGCAGAGTCCAATATTCCAATTTTAAAAGTTTTTCTGCAAAATTGCAGGTGCATTTTGACAAACAGAGGTTTCTCAGAAGCAGAAAGTATGTTGGAACAGTCTGCACAAACATGGGTTGGGTTGGTGCAGGAGTTTTGGGAGGGGAGGATGGTGCTGAACTACCACAAACACATCTGAGTTCCTGTTCCATGGTCACTTCAGTGTTTACAACATCCTTTCCACCACTGTGGAAAATACTTGAAAAACAAGAATATATGTTTTGCAGAACATATATTTGAGTGTCAGTATTTGAAAAGCAAGAAATATGTTTTCCAGAAATTAACAGTGTGTTTTCAATATCCTGCAGTGAGTCACTGTGTGATTCTCTTAACATAATTACAGGATCAAAACATGCTGGGATAAATTATATCCTTTATTTTGTTATTAACAGATTAACTTTGTGTGTTTTATATTTTTCCCCCTAATCTTTTTATTTAAGTTCTCCTGGAAGTAATCACTTGTGGGGCCAGCCCTGGATGGTGCTGGACATTGAAGGGTGGCTTCAATCCCAGACCCAAGGGGTGGGGTTTGTGCTTTGCTGGATCGAAGGGCACTCAAATGTTGAGCTCCCAAAGAAAGGATTGAACCAGTAAAGATCACAAGAACAGCCCTGGGACTTCTGCTAATGTAAACTTAAAATTGCACCAGTATATTTCTTTTTTTTTTTTTTTAAATGTTAAAAAATGTTTGTCCTTGTTTTGATTTTAAGCAGCTCTATCTAAGTAAGCATTTGATTTTTCTCTTAATTGCACTGCAGAAAGCTATGGAATAGATGAAGGTAACAGGAGACCCTTTACCCATCCCTGTATGCTTGCAGTTTGGAATGATGTGGAATTTTTAAGTTTACTATTCATTTTCATTTAATAAACATTATTTATTTATAGTTAAACCCGTTAGCTTCGGGATTTTAAAGAGGAAAATGCAGTACTTAAAAAAAAAAGAGATTAAAAAAGCATTTCTCATCTTGTTATCCAGCTCTAGATGACATTATATCTGAAGTGTTAACGGTGTTAAAATCAAGGTTAAGAAGTTCTAAGCTGGTTGGTTCTACTTTTTTCTCTGAAAAAATACAAGTGCAGGTGAAAACATATATTGTATGTGCTTTTCTGCTGCTCCTGAAAGATTTTTCCATGCCTGCTGGAAATTAAATTGCAAATGAAGCCATTCAATTGCAATTGATTGAATGTTTTGCTGAAGGACTGAGCCATTTTTATCAGAAATACTCTCAGCCTGTTAAACCATGACACAAACAGAATTGCCTGAGTTCACCAACCATCTCAGTTTCGCTCCAGGGGCACTGGCAGAGGGGCAGTGCCCCCAGAATTCTGCTCTTCCATTTGGTCCTGACTTGCCATGCTCTTGTTCCTGTATTTTTTGTCCTTGCAGTTGCCTCTTTAAAAATTCTCTGGGCTCTTTTGATGGTTTCAAAGTCTTAAAATACCACATAGTGGAGTTCTCTTAACCATCCAAAGGGATGAGGGTGTGTTTAAAACCAAGCCTGTATTTAACCCCAGTGTGGCCCTGAACTGTTGGTGTGCTTTGGCTTTCACCAGCTCTAATTAAGAAGGACTCAATTATGTCTGCTGCACTTAAATAAGTGCAGAGTAGCTAATTCAG
>JAWWLZ010000082.1:147854288-147868431 GCA_035041345.1 Poliocrania exsul | reverse complement strand
TCTTGCTGCGTCTGCGGAGTGACACTGATAAAGCTGCTCTGGAGAGGCTCAGAATAAAGTTCTGAGGAAAACAAATCACTATGTAGTGAGGAAGCAAAAGAACCTCCAGTTTTGCTTCTTCCCAGTCTTTTTGAAGCCCCTGTGTCCCATCAGGATTGCTGGTTAATAAAGCTTAATTCCAAGGGTCTGGAAATTTGCAGTGGGATGTGCTTTTCACCTCTGATCCTGTAACTGTCTGTACTTTGTACCATCTAACAAATTGTCATCCTTTTGGAGCAGAACAGTCTCCATTCTGGGTGACTGTACAGCAAATAGATGAGGACTTAAAAAAATTACATGTTTCTGTGTATTTAACAATTCCAAGGCAGAGAGTTATTTCCAGAGTGCTGAGGTTTGGGATGAAGGAGAGTGATAAAGCTGGGGAAGGAGCTACCTGGAAAAGAGGTTGGAGCCAACAAGGAGTTGGTCTTTTCTCCCAAGTAACAAACAACAGGACAAGAGGAAATGGCCTCAAGTTGTCCAGGGGAGGTTTAGATTGGATATCAGGAAAAATTTGTCCATAGAAAGGATTGTCAAGCATTGGAACAGGCTGCCCAAGGAAATGATTGAGTCAACAAGCCTGGAAGTATTTAAAAGACATGTAGATGTGGCACTGAGGGACATGGTGGGGTTTAGAGTTTGATAAAAGAACTATGGACTTTTCAGTTGTTTTCCTGAATTTTTTTGATGAACAGTCTCAGGTACAGTATTTGCTTCCTTTCTATTTATTTTTGGAAACTCCTTTTCTCCTTGGGTGGTTTTTTGTTTTTGCTTCCTTACAACAAGGTCAGTACAACAGAGAACAACTCTCTGAGACTACATAAAATTGCAATAATCAGCACATGTAACACATCCCCAGTAGGTGGTGCTGCATCTTCTTCATAGCATTTAATTGTTGTATTGTTGGCCCTGATCTCGTGGAAAAGTTGTCTTTTTGAGTAAACTGAAGTTATTAATCTAATAATAATAAACACCTTTAAAAAAAGAATATTGTAATTCCTTTGATGAAAGAGATCAAATATGACTTTGTAGCTTAGTAGTTGGAACAGTTATCTTATTGTAGAAAGACAAAAATCAGGTTTTGGTCCCCCTACTGTGAATTAATTGTGATTAAATGATTAATTGCTAAAATAACAAACAGTCCTTGAGTAGGACCAGCACTCTCAAAGTCTTTGTAACCACATGAACACATTAGAGCACAGAGCCATGGTCTTCTTCACTCTTGTCCTGATTTTAAATTCTTAAGCAAAGCACAACACAGAATACATGACAGGCCTAATGGATAACATCTTAAAAGTTAGGCCAGTTCAGAGATGAAAATATGAGCTTAAATCCCCTCCAAGTCGACAATAAAATTCACGTCTTTCCACTCTGAACAAAAAGTTTTGCCACTATCATTGACAGCAATGACTACAAGACATCTAAAAACCTCTGGGGTTTTTAAAGTAATTTAGTTTTAAAAGGAAAGAGTTGTTACTTATGAAGATCAATGTATCTTTTCTCATTGAAAGAAAAGTGTTATAATTTGTCTTTAGCCTATTTATATATAAAGTATTTCCCCCAGATTGCTGCTGCTGCTATAAATGAATTTTAAAAGCTGCTCCGAAATACCATCTTTGCTTCCAAAATGATTAGAACATGCTCACTTTTTTCAAAAACTAAAGATTTCTTCTGTAAAAGATACATCAGTTCTGGGAAATGTCATCTTGGAATCCAGCAGTCAGGATGGGTATCGTGTCCAACAGTCACTCAGTTTTTTTTTTTAGAGAAACCTGATTTTAAGTGTTTAATCAGCTGTTCTTATACTACCATGTAAAGGTTAGTAGAGCAAATAAAGGACATGTATAAAAGAGTGCTGTTACAGAGATTTCAAACCTCTCTTTCAGACCAAACCTTTTCAAGAACTGAGGCCTTTTTTGGGTGAAATTGCCCAGTAAGACATAATTAGGTTTCACTGTACTCCAAAACATCAGTTGTCATGACAGAAAGCATTAGAAATAAAGTAAGTGACGTGGCCCAAAATGAGTGTGTGAGCAGAGGTAGAAGAGAGCTGTAACTCTTTCCTCTGATGCAAAGTGCTCAGCACCATGAAAACAGGCCTGCAGGAACAGCAGCACTTCTGGGTGAGAAAAGAGTGTGTAAATAAAACCATTTAACTCATTTAACTGTGCAGTTCTGCAGTCCTGGATAAACAGGGATAAGCCCTTTTGCTTATGGAGTGCTAAATCCACAGGAATCAGCTTTAAATCAATACAAGTGTACTGCACTCTGGGATCTTCAAGGTATTCATTGCTCTTTCCAGGATCTCTATTTTTTCAGGGAACTTCTGAGATCAATTGCAGAGTATCCTGTGGAGCTGGAGAGAAGTGTGGGAGGTGTTTAGTGTTTTGTAAAACCTCCCCTCATATTTCACCTGTCTTCTGTTGCTTGTTAGCTTGGTATTTCCAAACTGCTACCAGAGTATCATAATGTACTTTCAGCTCCAGTGTTAGTCAGTGCTGCTCATCAGGGTGACCAAATTACTCAAGTGGACCTTTCCAGAAATCTGTCAGTGTGTTTTTATGCTCTTTTTTTCTGAAATGCAGGTTTAATAGGCATGATAGTTTGTGTAATCATAGGGAAAGTTATATTCCTAACTAGATTGAAGAGATTGATTTAAATAAAGTATCAAAAAAATTAGATGTTGATACAGGGACTGCATGGTTTCCTCCTGTAACCTCAGCAGAAAAGCCAAATTTGCCTCAGATAACTCTCTTCTGGCTCTTGATTTTGGGTGGTTGTGAAAAAATGTTACCCAGCTCCTCACAGAGAGGAAACAGCAACCCCTTTGCCAGCTCCCTTGTTTATCTTTTTACTAGAGCTGCCTGGTTTTACTTCAAAACTAAAGCTGACCCATAATTTTGTCTTTATTTGTTTATAGTTACGGGTAAATCTTTACTTTCCAGCAACTTGAGAAGCTTGGAATGGAGACAAATCCACAATCACTCCAGTGGAAACTCTGGTGATGACAATGGTTTCAGGAACAGTTCACTGGAAGTGAAAGCTGAGCTCTTCATAGCTGCCCTTGGATAGCTACAAGTATGACCCAAAAGAGCAAACACTTTGGAGCAGTGAGATGATGGGTTATCACATCAAGTATGAACTGATGAAGGAGGATATTAATTGGTTTGATGAACCATACAGGCAGTATCTTTGCCTCTTCTTTGGCAGACAATATTTAGTGAAGGAACTCATTGAATTTGAAGGGGCTTGACTGTTCTGGGATGAAAAGTGCATGAATGTTTTAAAGGCTTCCACATCAATGTAGAGGAAGTGATTGAGGGTTGGATCGTGGCTGCTCTGCTGTAACTCTGTAGGTAACTCCCTGTGGTAGAAGTGAGCATCAAGCGTCATTAACTTGCTCTTTGCCTCCTTACCAGGTTTAAGAATTTTTTTCCTTTCTTCTCCCGAAAGGTAGAAGTACCAATGAGATGATTACAAAAGGATGACAGTTCTTGTAGGAATCATCATCACTGACATGGAATCATAGAATCATTTAAGTTGGAAAAGACCTTGAAGATCATCCAGTCCAACCCTTATTCCAGCATTGCCAATACTAAACCATGCCCACAAGTCCCACATCTACACGTTTTAGATCCCTCCAGCGTCTCAGAGCATCATACTGACCAATACTCTGCCTCTTTCACATCACTGCTGGTTGGTATTCCCCTGTACTTCACAGACATACAGCCAGACATTGTCTGGTTGTACAGGACAGTGAGGTGACCTCCCCACAGCTGGGCCCCATGGATACCACTGAAAGTGGACGTGCTATGGAGCTGTGAGATCCATGAGGTGACCCGAGGTTTCCACAGCTACAAGAGGAATAGAGAAGTGAAAGAATCAAATCCAAATTTGAAGTAAACAGACCATTCCAGACCCAGCATCGTGTGTAATACCGGTATGGTTCCAGCATCCCTTTTAAACACGTGTAACAAGGAGAGGGAATGGAGAGAGCTGGAGGCACACAGTCACTTTCCAAGGGCTCATTCAAAGAGACAGGACGAGAGGACAGTCTTGAGCTGCGCCAGGGGAGGTTTAGGTTGGACATGAGGAAGAAATTCTTCACAGAAAGGGTGATGAAACATTGGAAGGGGCTGCCCAGGGGGCAGCGGAGTCGGTGTTTACGGAAGGGCTGGATGTGGCACTCGGTGCCGTGGTCTGGTTGACTTTGGTGGTCTCCGGTGACGGGCTGGGCTCGGTTTTCCACCCTATCTGTCCATCCACCGCCGCCGCTCGGTGCCGTTCCCGCCCGCGGGCCGGGGGCGGGCGCGCCTTCCCCGTGACCGCCGGCTCCGCCCCGTGCCCGCCCCGCTCCCCAGTGCCGCCGAGTAACCTGGATTCCCGGCCCTCCTCCTCCTCCTCCCTCTTTCTTTTCTTTTTTTTTTTTTTTTTATCCTCTCCCCTTTTCTTTTCCTCCCCCTCCCCTCCCCTTCCTCCTCCTCCTCCCCTTCCCCGACAGCGTAGCCGGGGCTCGGGCTCGCTCCCTGCCCGTGCCCTCCCCTGGAGCCGCCGCCGCCTCCGCCGCCGCGCACGGAGACATGTACCCGGGAGCCCCCTCCGCCGGACCCGGTGAGGCTGCGGGCGGCTCTGCGTCCCTGCCCCGCTCCCCTGGCGCCGCTTGCCCGGCCCGTGCCCGCGGGAGCCCCGGCAGCGCCTCCCGCCCCGGCTCGGGCCTGGCTGGAGCCGCGGCCGCGGCAGGAGGGAGGGTCGGGGCGCCGCCGCCGCGGGCAGGGCAGGGCAGGGCAGGGCGGCCGCGTGTCCGGAGGCCCCTCCGAGGGGAGGGTCGCCTTCTCTGCCCCCTCTGCCCTGCCTGCCGAGCCGCGGGGCCGCCGGGCGGGGTGTCCGTGCCGTCCCCGCCGCTCCATCCCGGGATTCGCGGCCAGCCGCGGGGTGCGCTGCGGGGGAAGCGCGGCCACATGTCGGGAGCGCCGCGGGAGGGGATGGGCTGCCATGGGCTCCTCGGGTGCTGCCCGAAGGAATCGGGGGCACAGCGAACCTGGACGTGGAAAGAAGAGTTACCAACTCGCTCAGGGGTGTTTAGTATCATTTAGGGGAAATACAGCTTAATGCTGTGCGAGTTCGTGCACATGGGACGGTGTTTTAGGCTGTTTCTGTGGTGAGAATTCTTATGTACAAACTGCAGTGTTTGGGTAACCGGCACCCAGTTTTCTTCTGTGAAAGTTTCAGCATAAATGGAACTTTATTTGATGTTGCTGTTCTCAACGGTGTTGCATTAAACCTCTTCCCTCAGAGGGATAATCTAGCAAAGAATAACGTAGTGAAATACAAGACCTGTACTCTGCTCCCCTTAGAGGTGCTTCCTCTGCAAAAACATTCATGCCTTGGGATCCACAGTTAGGTGCTGGCTTGTTATTGGGCTTTCTTATCTGATTTGGTTCTCTACAAGGGACAAGAATCGAGAAAGACAGTCAGGATGATTGGTTTCCTCTTGGAGTACAGCTCCCCTGTTTCTGCTTGCTTTCTGCAGCGCACAAAAACTCTTAGTGGCACAGCAAGGAGACAGGTCTGTGTGTCCAGAGGGACGGTCATGATTCTGCTCTCACGTGTAACATGATGTGCACATTTCAGTAACAATAACTGTGTAACTATTGATGTAATCCTTTGGTGGCTTCTCGTGCTGAGTCCTCTTGCTCAGGTACAGGTATACTTTGAGCTCACAGGTATTCCGGTGCTGTTGCTGCTGAGGCAGTTGTGTTCACCTCCTGGTGATACATCTTGTTCCAAATGTGCTTAAAGAGACAGATAATTAAAAATAATAGCGTGTGGGCTGAGAGTAGTTTTATGTGTGGGAGTCTCTTTACCTTCTTTTATTTACTCTCTATCCAATCCTACCACTTTCCCTTTCCCTCGCAATGATCTTGGTTCCAGCTGCTGTTTACCTTCATGGACCTGCGTTCAATGTGAAAGGATGTGTTCCCCTTCCTGGAACAACCCTCTCTTAGCCTCAGGCTCTTGGTAGAGCACCTTCCCCCAAGTTCAGGGTTGCTGTGTGTTGTTAGTGGTGTGTCTCGGGCTCCTGCTGTTCTGCCGAGCTCACCTCATGCCTTGTTTACTTCCGAGTTTATCAGTGTGGCTCAGCCCTTTCGCCGTGCCCAGGGCCGGGCAGTGGCGGTGCCTGTGCCGGGCAGGGAGCTGTGAGTTGTTCTCCACATGGTGAGGCTCTGTTTCCTTCCTGTGAAATCACCCACGGAGAGGCTCAGCGGCAGCACAGCGGCTTCCAGCAGCCCAGCCAGCTTCCTGCTGCTCTCCAGAACACCAGGCTTGGTGATTTTTAGGGGAGCGTGGCTGTGCTGTGGCCTAGGAAACAGGGACTGTCAGCAGGATGCTTTGCTGTCGTGTTCAAGGCTCCATGTGGCCTGTGGGCAGCCAGGGAAGTCCCTTCCACATATAGTGTGACACCTATAAACTAAAATTACACTGAAATCAGAGGGAGAGCAGAGGTGTGGTTGGTTTACAGCCCCTCACTGAGCCGCAGCTGCCGTGAGAACCCCAGAGCTCCAGCCTCTACACATCTGTCAGCACATCCTTGACTCCAAGTGAACGCTCCATCGTATCTGCTGTGACCCGGATCCGACACCGCTCCCTCCTCTGGACATCCCTGATCCACACCAGCTACTTGTTCTTCAGCTCCTGCTGCAAAACTGGACCCCACAGCCCTGCCCATTCCAAGGGTGCCCATGGTGCTGGGCTCCTGCCAGTGTAATGGCTCAATTTGCCACAGGGTTTGCTATTTTAGTATTAATTCTTTTTTCTGGAAATGGTATCAAGAGAGTTAGAATTGACTAATTTCAAAAAATTGCTGCCAAACGTGGAAACTTCGTTCAAACGTGCTGTTATGTCTGGAGTAAGATGGTTTTATGTGCACGAGGGGGACATCATGAAATCACTCTTTTCAGGGTCGGGAAACCTGTGATCCCTTTTCTTTTTTCCCCAAGTACTGTCTGAGTTACTGACTTGGTGTTGGAATTTGCTGTGACATTGTGCCTATGCCTTTATTTGGCCTTCATGACACTGTGAAAAGTAAAAAATGTGAAAATCTGAGAGTTGTCTTTTTTCTTAAAGAAGAGGTTTGATACTGCAACTTTATGATCTGTCTTTTTCTAGAAAGACAGGGAAAAATCCAAGTGGCATAATAGAAATACTGTCATTCAGTTAAAAGACTCAGAAGTTGCATAAACTTCTGGAAGTGACACTGCTTGGTGTTGACATACTTATAAATTCTAAACTTTGCACACCATAGGTTCCTTTTTTATTCTTTGAATAGATTTTTGGGTTTTGCCTGCTACAGAAGGTATTAATTTATTGTTGAAGCAGCAGTTTTCCAAAATGGGTGTCTTCTTGAAAGGGATTATGGCTTTGCATGTGAAATAGAACATTTTTACCCAGCACAAGAAACAACTTTATCAAACCAGTGAAACTCAGGTTATTTTCTTACTTGTGTTAAGTTGTAAGACACCTCTTTAAAATAGTGAATGGACTGTTGAAACTTTTAAATCTCTTTTATTTTCCAGTGCATATACTTGTTTTTACCTCTCATGTATTTTCTTGAAGATATTACATGTTGGATGTTGATTCTCTCAAAGTCACTTCAGTCTTCAGGGGTGTAGGATGTGTCAGTCCTACAATGTGGTGCAGGGAAGGGTGTGCTCATGCCTTAGTTGGGGTGGTAGAAATGGCAACATCTTCATCTCATGGAATGTAACTCCACCAGTGTCCTCTTCGCTTGTGTTTCAGCAGCAGCAAGAGCTCCTCTGTACCTCCTGTCAAAGTTCTGCCCTTCTCTTCTTAGAAAGGCTTTTTCTGTTCTTTTGGGGGTGGATCTGGACCTGCTCTTACTGTGCTGGTACCACAGAGTTGCCCAGTTTCTTTGGCTTACTTTCAGACAGGTAAATTAATGCTGAAACTCACTGTAATCTGCCACAGTGCATGAGAACTTGCCGTAGTTTCAGCTCTCTCTTCCTTGTTACGTGAGAGTTTGTCCTGAAAGTGAAATTGCATTTGACAAAGTTACAGCCCACACCACCCACCATAACTTTTCCAGGCATATTGTTGTCTGGATTAGTAACATTTCCTAAGAAAGAAAAAGGATTGCCTTGGATAGCTGTGCAGTCTTCACGTGGCTTAAAGGTGAGGTGTCGTTTGATGAAAAGATAATTGGTGGTGTCAGATGTGCAAACAAACTTTCTCCTTTCCTTGGTGAACTGAAACAGCTCCTGTTTGCTGTTGGAGAGTGAAACATTGTTTTCAGCAGTGGTTCTCTGACTGACTGACTGCAGTTCCATGGGATTTTGTGCACTTTTAGCTTGTCTGGGTGTTCTTTTCTTTCGTGGAATCGTGTGCTCAGTGCTGTGTTGTAACATATAGAAAGAGTACAGAGAAACAGCCAAACCCTCCTGACTTCCAGGAAAGTTCTTTTTTCACGATTTGTACTCCTTCCCTCACTGCTGTCAGCACCACTCTGTGTCACAGAAGGGTGGCAAAAGCATAGAAATGTTTTAACTGTGTAAGAGCAAATATGTCTTAGATTATCATTTGATGGTCTTCTACTGTATAGGAGGGAAGGATTTTCCATTTCACAACCCAGCCTGTTTGAACACTTCTGGCTCTCCAGAAATTGCAGGGATGGAGCTGCTGAAGGCACTAAATTTCTGACTGCTCTACTGGCTTTGCAAACATAGACAATGAACAACTTTACCTGCCTAATCAGAGTTTTGTTCATGCCAGCTAAGCATGTGCTGACAGCAGCTCTACAGAACTTGTAAGACTTGTCAAAATTCTGTGTTTTGCCTCCCCTGTTTCACATTTAAGTGAAATATTTGGTCATAGTTTTAGTGATGGAATTTCTAATACTCAGCCTACCAGAAAATATTACTAAATTTGAAAATGAAGAAAAGTCAACCTCCAGTATCTTATTTTTGGTAAGTTATGAACTAGAAAAAAATAGCTGGTGGAAAATATTACGTAGTTGTAACTGTAGTGGCTGTGGGTAGGGATCTGTTCCATGCATTGTCCAATTTAATTTGGTTTATTATCATGCATCCTTTCTGATGTACTCACAGAGCAGCCCACCAGAATGTAGAGTATCTCTTACCCATGGACTAGGGAAGTGCAGCACTTTAAACTCAGTGAAAGGCTGTTTTTGGTTTTTTTTTTCCCCCTCATATTTATTTTAATACCCAAATTTAAACTTAAACATTTCATTATATGTTTTATACTATAAAAACTGGGAAAAACCAGGCCTGAATAACATCAAGCCCAGGCAGCATGAACTTGAATATTTCGTGTCTTACAGGAGAGCTGTCATTTGTTGGTACACAGACCCCTTTGGTATCCATTTCTAAGAACTGGTGCTTTGAAGAGACTTTCCAGTACTGGCCAGGAAGTGGGTTTTTAAATCCTCGAGGCTGAGGTGATGTCTGTAGTTTTATATACTCAGGAGTGTTTTAATAGGTGGCGTCTTGTAGTGTGTTTTGTGAGCACCACAGATTAGTGCAATTCACTTCAGCTTCTCCATTTGGATTTGCTTTGCTTTTCCTGTTCTCTTTTCAGGGCAAACTTAGTGCTTTTCAGTACAATTTTAGTAGGAGTGTGCTGCTTTATGGCTTTGCTGCAGCTGTGAAGCCATCAGGGACCTGCTGCCCAGGTTTCTAGGAAGAAAAGTTTTGTTTGTTTTGGGTTTTTAACTGTATGACTTCACAAGACTGGACTCAGCCAAAGTGGAGGCAGAGCATTGATTCAGATGGGAAAGTACTGACATAACTCAAAGCCAGCTTTGGACCAGCTTGGTTTTATCTCTTGCCATCACTGTTGTCTTTTTGAGTTGGATTCTCATTGAGCTGTCCACAGTGCTACCAAATTTTATTACTATTTGGGTTGTGAAATTGATTTATTTATTTTTTAAAATCACAGGTGTGATGAAAATCCTTCATTCTCCCCTGCTGCAATTTGTCCTGTTCTGTTTTTTGTAGCTCTGCTCTGCTGTGTTTTGTTGTTTGGTCTGTCTGGAGTGGAGTTGTGGCCCATGTCCCAGCATTAATCCATGGATACCATGACAGCTCTGCATGAAATCTTTGTACTTGAGGGAAGTGTTGGAATGTTAAACTTTTCAGAGAAACTATCTTGAGGCATCTGCAGCTTTGGGCTCCTCAGCCTTTCCCAACAGCTCCTGTAGCACAACCTGATGTTGTTCCTTGTACAAGCTGCTTAATAACCAGAAGGTGGAGAATATGCCTCATGTTAACTCTTACTTACACCTGTGTGAAGAGTTAAATCCCATAGCACACAGTGCCATAAAATATGTATGAGACTGAAGACTGTGTGTTTATACAATACATTAATTTTATATCCTACCTTGTCACTTCCACTCTATGTTGGGTGTCACTGAAATGAGGAATAACCCAATCTGAGCATGTCAGTTTGGGAAGCTTGGAAATATCCTTCTGAAACTGTGTGTATAGGCAGTGACATTGATGATTTGTGTACAGTCTAGAAATAAAAGTAACTCTTTTGTGGCCAGACCAGGAGCTGACTTGGGAGTGTCAGGTACCACAGGTTTGAGTGGTTCTTGTCATAGATTGGAGCATTGCACATTTTTCTCAGTGATGCTTTTTTTATGTTCCTAATTCAGTCATGAAATTTATGTTGGAGCTTATAAATGTGAGAAAATAGTGAAATTTAAATGTTAATTTAGTAGTAGGAAGTATGTGTGGATGTGCTAATTTAGATTTATTTTAAATAAGCCAATTTTAGAAGAATTCCCAAGAGAGGAAGTTTCACTGGCTTAGCTAGATCAATCTAAAAACTGTTTGAAGTTAAACTTGTCATGTAGATGAATAAGGCTTTAAAACATAATTATTACTGGGGCCTCCTTATACACCTTCTGAAACTTGTTTAGCAAGTGTTTACTATTAAAGGACAGGCATCTGTTCACACAGGGAGTGAGTGCCTGTCTAAATATTGCTGTGTTCTTGTCTCTGCTTATCCTTTGATAATAAACTCATTTCATTGTCCTTTCATACAGTTGTGGTTTGCAGTGAACTCTCCCTTTCTACTTTTTTTCATCAGTTTCTCTGTT
Organism: Poliocrania exsul; assembly: GCA_035041345.1. Taxonomy (NCBI): domain Eukaryota; kingdom Metazoa; phylum Chordata; class Aves; order Passeriformes; family Thamnophilidae; genus Poliocrania; species Poliocrania exsul. Next base: position 147,857,255 of record JAWWLZ010000082.1, on the reverse strand, counting down.
GGTTGTGCTCCCTTGCCCCATTCTGCTCCATCATTTCTGAAATCCTCGTGGGGGACAAGGCTTTGGGAGGGCAGGGGTTTGCTTGGTTGTGTTTTGGAGCTGCCAGTGAAAGGTAAAGGTTCTCAAATAATGGTCCTTGTCAGCTTCAGCTCTGCTGACTTTGACATTTCTGTTGGGAAACCCACTGACAGACACAGGTTTAAAAAGAAAACCCAAAAAACCACCAACCCTCCAAACCACAGAGAAAACAAAAATAAAACTGAGAAGAAGCCCAGGCTCAGGTAGAAATGGCAATACAAAAGAAAACACTTGTCTCAGTGAACGAGTGTCTTTCATTTTGGGAAGAGCTTCAGTGTTTAATGAGGGAATGCTGAGGAGCAACTCTAGGGATTCAGAACATTTGCATAAGGGTGTGTTGTATAAAAAGTCAGAGCTTCTTTCAGGAGGAAACTTCCCACCAGGGCAAGGAAATGAGGCTTTGTGGTTCCATCTCCTTATGTGATTGGAATACAGCAGTGGTGGGTTTTTTCCTAATTGTTTGACTTGCAAATCCCCTTTAATGTCAAACTTCGTGTAGGTCTCTCTGTAACACTTCTATGTGGCTTTTTTCCCCTTTCATAGCTGAGTTTTGGGTTGTATCAACTAATATGAGAACTTGCTTACAAGAAGCAGGTGGAGGAAAAACCCCTGAGAATTAACAGGAAAAGAAGCTGTGATAGGGGAGTTCTGCTGCCAGCCTACACTGTCCTATCTCAGTTATTCCACTAGTATGAACCTGCATTTTGCCCTCTTTGCAGTGATGGTGAAAACCACAGCTCTATCTCTGGAAACCGCATTAGGTACCATTGGATGTCGAAGATGCTCCTACAGCTGCTTTCACTATCTAAAATGATAAAATAAAGTGTAACCTCAGCTCTTAACTGGGAATTTTTCTTTTCTGAAACTAAACCACGAGAGTGTTCATGTTTTTGTAGATTAATCCAATGTGGGTATGGGAAAAGATTTCTTTTTTTTCAAGGCATGACTGCTTCCGAGTTGGAGCTCAGCAGATGAGTTTTGTATATTGAAAATTTTTTTAGGAATGAAGATTGTTTTTTGAATTTGCACAAAAACAAAGTCTGTGCGGGTATGAATGAGCTTGCAAAGGTACAGCACAAAATACAGCCATCCTGGCTTATTTCTTTAATTAGCTGAGGACAAATCACTTGTGTGTTTCATTAAGTTGTGTACAATGAGAATACCACAGGGAACGTGGATGTGGGGCCTCTGTGGCACCAGTTCCCTCCCAGCTGGTGAGGCACAGCTCGCTGGGCAGACCTGCCAGTGGCCATGGAATGAAGCCCGAGCCATTAGAGCTTGGGAAGTTTAGTGCATGTTGTGTTCCTGTGGGCACTAATAATGCAGAGGGCTGGAGGAGACACAGGTGTAATAATGGCAAGGGGAGGGAAAAGTGTTGGTGGGCAGGTTGGGGAGCAATGTTGTGCTGAGTGAGAGCTCCAGCTCTCGTTCCTCTGTCCTCATCTGCCCAACATCTGCTTGTCAGCCGTAATGCAGAGACCAGGCCTTACTGTGTCTGAGGAAAAACTAACCCATGAAGACTGAGCTCTCGAGGTGAGGAGGTGATGGAGTGTCACGGTGAGCTGTACAGCTCCAGTGGTGTTATGTGATGGCAGTTTGTGTGTGCAGAAGGTGTTGAAGTGCTTAATGGTGGGTTGAGGCCATGGACCCCTGGCTGAGCTCAGCTCTGCACCTGGAGTTGCTGTGCTCCTGGGGCCTGAGTGCAAGGGCTTGTTTGTGTCATGGTCACACCAGCTGGTGGGGTGAAAACTTCAGTCTGGGTGTTAAATTATTGGGAGAGTCAACCCTGATGTGTAAAGAAGTGCTTTGCCAGTCTTGCAGTAACTTTAAAAAAAAACAAACCAAAAGACCAAAAGCAGTGAAAAGAAGTAAAGGCAGCAGAGGGCAGGTTGGGCTGTTTCCTGCAGACTTGAGCAGCTGCAAGGGTCAGGTAGTGCAGAAGGAGGGGGAGCCACATTTCTTTCCCAATCTAAATGCAACATTTCAGCAGACAAGAATAATGAAAGTGTGATGTGGGTTGATGAATACAGAATATCTGGTCTTACCTTCTGGAGAGAAGCAACAGCCTGAAGGAAGGAGTACAGGTCAGTGGGGGTTGATTTTTTTTTAAATTTTTTTATTTTTTTCTCTCCCTTCCCCTATTAAAAGATGTGTTTATTCACTTGGGGCCTTTTGGAGTGTCAAAGAAGAGAGATTGTATTGAATGAAGGCATTACTCTTTATGAAGGCAGAAAATACCATTATATTCTGTATTTCAAATTGCTAGAAAAGACATCTGGAATTAGTTCAACTTCCTTTTTCTAAGGCATGGAAAAGTGAATGAATCATTATGGTCGAGTGTGTTAAATAGCACTAAGAATGTTCTCCATTTTCCCCCTTCATGGAGCAGAAGTTTGTCTGAAGATGGAGTTTTGTGCTTTGAGTTCACATTGAGCTTTAAACTGTGTTGCTGACTTGTGGGTAAGCTGTAAGCATCCCTCCATTGTTTGCATGAGGCTTGCTATTTGGAGGACTTAATTCAAGTTGCAGCTTGTAATTAAAAGCATTTCTCTTTGTCCCTTCAGAGGGACTGTGGTGATGCTTTGTTCAATTTCACGTGCAGGGCTGGGTGAATCCACCTGGACTGTTCACTGTCAGGCTGGAGGTTCTGCACTCTGGATCTTCTGTGGGTGCTCTGATGGGGCTCTCTCTGCTTGCCCCACTTGCAGGGGGTGAATCCACCTGGATTGTTCACAGAAGGATGGAGGTTCTGCACTCTGGATGCTCCCTGGGTGCTCTGATGGGGCTCTCTCTGCTTGCCCCACTTGCAGGTGGTGAATCCACCTGGATTGTTCACAGAAGGATGGAGGTTCTGCACTCTGGATGCTCCCTGGGTGCTCTGATGGGGCT
>JAWWLZ010000082.1:147833469-147849187 GCA_035041345.1 Poliocrania exsul | reverse complement strand
GGTGCTGGGGGCACCTCCTCCTGATCAGGTTTGGAAGTGGGTCATAGAAACCTCTGCTGTGTTCCAAGTGTAAATATTTGTGGCAGTATTTTTTCTGTGACTTTCCAGCTCTAGTGATAACGATGTAAATAATTTTGTTGGGTGTCCTATGCACAGCAGAGGATTCTTTCCACCTGATGATACAGGAACTGTGAATTTGTCACACCAAACAAGTGCATGTGGTGACCTCAGGGCCACCTGAGCGAGTTAATCACCTTCAGACAAATATGAAGGAAGCAGAGGGTCTGTAGGGGTTGGGGAAAGGTGAAAATTCATGTCTGAGAAGTCAAGATGTGTGGGAATTAAGAAAAAGAAATTGCCAAAGGTTGAGCAGAAGTGGTGAGCTGAGTGTTGTGTTGTTCCCTCGGGGGTGGGTCAGGTCAGATCCAGAGGCACAGGGGCTGCTCCTGGCACAGTCCAGCCGAGCTGATCCTCTGCTCCATTCTCAGGGCAGGTGTTGGCACTGCAAAGGCAACGTGGATGAATGATATTGTAATGGGAATTGCTCTGTTGCCACTGAAGGCAAAACTGAAGGAGTGAAACTTGAAGTTTTAGGTGATGGAAATGCAGATCTTTAGCAATAAGTGACTTTAATGTGTTGATGGAGTTAGTGTTGGAGAATCACAGGCGTAAATGGCAGTGTTTGTAAAAGGCAGGGGAAAAGCAAACTGAATTTTGGTAGCATGACATTAAAAGGGTTCATGTCCCAGAGTAGGTTTGGGAGACAAGATCTGAAGCAACATTTAAAAAACGAACAAAAAAACCCAAACAAGCAAACAAACAAACAAAAAAAAACCCCCAAAGCACAAAATAACAAATCCCCCTATCATTTCCCCAGTGTCAAACCAAGCTGTCTGGATTCTGATGAAATATTTGGTATGTGGGGAAATTGGTGCTGAAAGTCAGGTCAGTAGGATGGTAAAAATAAGGAGATACTCATGAGTGGGAAACTGGCCATGAGGAGTGTTGAAGTGTGAAGTGGTGAAGTGATGCTACTAATGATGGGAATGGTCTTATTATTTCATTAACTAACTCTGCATTAATGTTAGGAATAAGTACTTGAAACTTTACCATGGAGTGTAGGAGGCATTGTCAGGAAAAGGACCTGAGCATCATACAGGAAGCAGCAGGGTAGTAGATGGGGGTTTAAAAGCAGTTATATTAAAGATGATGTAGCTGGGAGTTAGTGGTGAGCTGGGAGATGATCACAACCAACTGGGATGGGTGTGTGTGCACTGCATGGTCACTGGGCGGCCTTCACAAGGCAGTGGGACACCAGGCACAAGTACAAGTGGTTTTAGGGCTCATCAATCTGCCTTTTCCAGTTGAGACATGAAAGCACCAGTGTGGCTGTGGTTGTACTGGATCCTGATGGGAGCTGAAGTAGAACATCACTTAGTCTTGTTCAGGAAAGAAGAGGTGAAATGCATTAGCTTGAAAAAGGACTGTAAGGGTGAGAATGAAGCCTGGTGGATGAGGACAGACTAACAGAACTAGTTCAGCCTGGAATTAAGTGTTAAATGGGAATTTGGTTTAAATCTAACAATGCAGTCAGGAGTACTCAGTCTGAAGATCAGAGTTATAACCTGCCAGTGAATAAATAAAAATGGAAAGGTGTTTCTGAGCAGTCAAGCATCACAGTTCTGGAACAGCTTTCCAGTAGGGAAAGCGAGGGTGGAAAGGTGGTGACTGATCCGTTAATGAAGGGATGGGTGTTGTTTCTGGTGCTCACAGAGAACTGAGTTTGATAATCCCAGGAAACCACATCTGGATTCTTACATAAGTAATGAGAAGCCTCCTGGGTTACTTCACATGGGAAGGTTTTGCTGCAAGTTGTTATTGCCCCAGAACACCTGAGTACTGAGGCTGCAGGAGTTTGCAGAACTTGAGTTGGTACCTTACACACTTGTCCAAGGAGTTTTATTGCCATTTCCTAGATTGAAACAGTGGCAAGCAGGTCTTGTGCTTCTGCTTCACCTTGTCTCGTCTGTCTGATCTTTGAGCTCACTTTTATTCCACTGTCTGTTTTGAAACCAAGATTCTTCCCTGCAAGGATGACCATGGCTCTTGTTTTCCCAGCAATGCCTGTGAAATTCCCACCAGCTGACTTGTAGTATAGGAAAATACAACTGATTTTAAGATTTTCTTAAGTAATTTGGGCTAGGAAATACAGCAAATGGTTAACAAGTGTGGGGAAAAAAAGACAGAATTCATGGACTCATGTGATAGCACAGGTTTTTTGCTAATTTATATTTTTTATGCTTTAGATTGTTTTAAAAAAAACTACCAGTTTCAATGTGCTTCATTGCCTGAACAGCCAGTGGTTGAACTGTCAGGTTGATGCAGCTGATGGCTGAGTTTGCTTTCTCTCTGTTCCAGTGCTCACACCTCCTCCACCGCTGCCACCACCAATCCAGGGATATGCCTTTAAACCTCCTCCTCGACCAGATTTTGGCACTTCTGGGAGAACAATCAAACTGCAGGCCAACTTCTTTGAAATGGACATTCCTAAAATAGATATCTACCATTATGAATTGGATATAAAGCCAGAGAAATGCCCTCGAAGAGTGAACAGGTAATTCTGAGCTTTGCTTTTCCTCACTTTATTTGCAGTGCTGGACCCTTATGCCTTCACTGATGGCTGGGGGTGTGTGTGTGGCTTTAGCCACTGGTTGGACTGATCATTCCAACTTTGCATATATTTATTCTCCAAGTCTTTATTTGTATTGAATTTGTCAGCATCTTAAGATGCTGCTGATGGAAACCACAGGTGAGAGATGGATGAACTGTGCCAGCCCTAGTGGAGCTGGGTCAGTATGAGCCAACTTGATAAAATAATTTAGCATTGCTTGGTTAAATGTTGGAGTGCAATTGGCTGGCGAGTCCTTCAGTAGGGGGTTGGTGTAACCAGCTTGTTTTTCCACCTTTCCCTACTCACAAAGGGAGGAAAAACCCCATTTGTTTGTGCTGCTGTGAGAGGAAAGTGTGGTACTAAATTAGGTAAGAAATTACCCTCCATCAGTGGATTCTATATAAGGGAAAGCTATGCTCCTGAAACAGATAGCAAGGTGAAAACATGGATCAGTTGGCCAAGGAAACCAGCAGTTAGGTCTTGCATTTGGCATATGTGCCTTGTTAGTCAGAGTGTGCAACTTCATTGACTTGAAAAAGAGTGGTGTTGCCAGAAGTGAAACCTGAGAACAAGACTTGGCACTCACTGGAAACCACAAGTGTCATCATCATAACTACCTCCATCTCCACTGTAGAGGATCAGAATGGCATGTTTATATATTCAAGTGCAAAACCCTTTCTTGTTAAAAATGGTCACATGGGTAGAATATGAAACCATGCAAATAAACCAAGTGTGGAGTCAAAAAAGCCACCCAAAAGCCATAGTTTTCCTGCTGTGAATTCATAAACCTGAGAGTGTTCTCTGTTGTTACTCTGAGGGGTTGGTGATGGTAGTGTTTCCATAAAGCAGCATCACTGTGCTTAGCTGTCCTTTTTTTTTCCTGTGGTGACCTGTAAGAAACTTAATTTTTCAGCTAGTTGAGAACTGATTTTAATTTTAAAAGCAAAGACTGTTATTAAGTGTATTAATCTGAACTCACTTCTTGCCCAAGGGCAAGTGCTGATTTCCCCAAGGTGCTCTTTCTGAACTAGACCCCTGAAAAACACTTGGAGCAGTCACTTTTTTCATAGTGGCAGCCAGGAGAGCTTTGGTTTCATTAAGTGATGTCCCTGCCCGTGGTGCAGCCCCAGCACCTGCTGCTGGCTGATCCACATGCCCTGCAGCTCCTCTGGGAGCCAGAGCTGCCCAGCTTGTGTGTGCTGTAACTCTGTGTGATCACCTCTGTTATGGGCCAGCACGTGGCTGCCTGCCAGTGGCAGAGAGCACAATTATTAAAGCAGTTTTTCTCACTGAAGAGGCAGATTAGACTCAGCAACAAGTCTTCTCCACTGCCAGCTCGTGACCTGCTCTGTTTTGTCAGGTTAGTCACTCCTCTGTGGTGGTAACAGGAGCAGGTACAGATCTGTACAGATGAAATGCCTTTTGCAGTAGGAAAAAATGTCACAAATGCATTCAGCAGTGGTGTGGTGCACGTTTCTCAGTGCAGTGTGGTAAGAATACAAATTGGATTCACTTACTGAAGTGTATGTTTTATTTCTTTGGAGTTCTTACTGCTATGTGTGCTGCCCTGGAGATGGCCCTGCACTCACCTGCCCTGGGTTGTCGTGAGGTGGGACCTTTCAGCCCTACATGTGTACCCATATTTCTGTGTGTGCTTACATATATGTAAATAGGATTATGCAGGATCCATGTGGAATCTAATTTTAAATGAGGAAGTTTTTTTTCTAGCTGTCTTAAATATTTCTAGTATTTTGGTTGTGTAATTCAGATGTATATTTTTAGTGAGCAGTTTTTATCATTACTTTATATATTGTAACCTCTAAAAAGGATAGAAGGAGGTTTTTTTCCTCTATTCCTCTCATTTGTCCCAGCTTCATTCTTCAGTTTTACTCCAGGCCTTATTCCAGCTCGTGCTGTGGACAGAGTACGTGCGAGTTGCACACAGAGACATGAGCTGGAGCAGGGCTGGAACACACAGCTGAGAGAACGTGCTGCTGTGCCAAAGTAATGCAGGCTGGCTGCAGCTCTCCATGTGTGGCAGAAAGGCCACGTCTATTTGGGGAGCTGGACAGGCTGAGAGAGCAGTGTCAGCTTGGTTACACTGTAGTACCCTCACTTTACTTCACCAGGACTCCTACAAGGTGCCAGATGAACTGTGGGTCCAGCTGCTGGCCCAGGGTTCTTGCTGAGCTTGCATGAGCTCAGAGAACAGTAGTTCCAAAGGGCTGAAGTTAGTGAACTGGGAAGTGACTCTCTTCTTTTAGCTTCACACGGAAAAAATAACTTAGTTTTCATTAAGATATCTCCACCCACAGCTGAGAATCTCTGCTGCTAAATGTGGATGTGGTTGGAAGCTTGAAAACATTAAGTGGAAGTGTTCATTTTTTATATAAAGTAGTTCACAATAAGAAGAACTTGGTCAGAAAAAGAGTAGGGTTTCCATAGCTCAATCTTTAACTCGAGGTTGAAAAGTACCTCCTTCCTCCCCTCCTTCAAATTGCCTCTTTGTTCAGTCAGACACTGGAGACCTGAGGCAGATGTTACTGGGTCAGGTTTGATTTGTATTTACAGGAGGGCAGAAGAGTTTCTTGCAGTGGTCACATCTTATTTTAAGGTAAGCCTTGGGAAACAGCAAAGCAATTGGGAATTAAAAACCAGTCTTAATTGTTTTCTTGAAGGAGTTCAGAGTTTCGTCTTGGACTTTGCAGCACTGTCATACCTGACTGTGCTGGGCTGATGACCTTGCCAAGTGGAGGTGTTTGAAGCAGCACCTGCAGCATCTCTGAGCTCAGTGCTGAAGGAAGAGGGGTTTCCTTTCTGACTCGGTTTAACCTCTTAATACCCTTTTGCCCCAGGCTGTGTGTCAAGATTGCAGAGTGCTGATGGATTTTGGATATTACACATGGCCTGAGGGATGTCTCTCTGGGACCAAAGACCTTTGGCATCACAGGGTGTTACTACTCCAACTGACCTCTCGTAGCTGCTGAGCTGCTTTGCTTGACCAGAGTGTAAACACTGTGGTTTGACAAGAGCTGTGTGAGTGGTTTCCCCATTCACACAGACATGCAGCCTAATTCCAGCCATGCTTAAATGAATATTTTTAATATGCATGATCCCAGGGAAAGGGCATATCCAGTTCTGTTGGATGGATCCCAGTTTTGTTGAGGGCATGAAAAAACTGAGTTTAAAAGTTACCTTCGTTCAGTGGAAGAAGTTTACATATTGCTGTCATGATAGAACTGTCATTACACTGAGGCTGTAAGTGGGATAGTGGTATCTTTGGAAGCTGCTTAAGCTGCTGAGCTTTTGGTCCATGGTCCTCTGCTGTAGGACAGGAGCAGAAGCCCCGGGAGATTCCCAGCACCTCTTCTTTGAGCTTGAGAGGCCACGAGCTTTCACTTCACTACTTTCATTACATCACAGTAAAGAGGAAGGAAAGTTTAAATCTGAAAAAGCTAAAAATAGCAGTTTTAAGAGAACAGTTTAGTCTGTGAAAAGGTTGCTTGAATTCAGATCAGTCAAACAAACCTTGCCTTTAACAGCCAAAAATGGACAACCCTTTCATTTACCTAATACTCTGTTGGTAAATATTAGTGTTAGTATTGGTCTGCTACTTACCATTGAAAGTAAAAAGTTGCATTACCTTCATCTTTTTGTATTTTCAGAGAAATAGTGGAACATATGGTTCAGCACTTTAAAACCCAGATTTTTGGGGATCGCAAGCCAGTGTTTGATGGAAGGAAAAACCTTTACACAGCAATGCCGCTTCCCATTGGGAGAGATAAAGTAAGTTTTAAATAGAAAAGTTTCCAATTGAAGGTTCTAATGTGGTGTTTGCAGAGCCTGTCTAGCAACTGATAGAAACTAATTGTTTCTGGGGTAGGTGTCTCCTGCTGTTGTGGCTCTGCTCAGGGTGTGGTTTGCCAGGACACGAGTGTGAGCTTGTTGCTCTTGAAGTGGTCACTCCCTGTTCCATCTCTCTTCTTTCCTCCCTCTCCTTCTCCCCACTGCTGTGGTTTCTGCTGCACTGGTGAGCTGGATCAGCTGCCCCAGGCAGTGGAGCAGCTCCAGACTGGCACTAGGGAGAAAGTGAGAGCACAGCTGAGTTTAGAGAGGGGTTGGAAATACCCCTCTGGGCAGCAGCAGCTGTTGTGTCACCTCACTAATCTCCTCAAGGCCCACTGTAAGCTTATTCTCGCTATCAGTAGCTGGGAGAAGCTCCTCCATCTCTCTGTTGCCTGTTCAGAACCTCTTCCCTAATCCTGTATGACTGAGAGCCAAACTCATTTCAACTGCACAGGTTAAGACCTGCCCTCCTGGCCCTGGGGTGATTGGAGGGGCCTGTTCTGTTTGCAGCTCTGGGGGGCAGTGACTTTTTTGGGCTCTGCTTGGAGCTGCTGCTGTGCCCAATGGCTGGGGAAGTACAGGAGAGTCTGCTGGAGCATCCTAACACACAAGCTCTGTAAAATAGTGCAGCCTGTGCCTGTGTGATGTAATACCAGGTTGAATTTTCTGGGCCCTTTTTCATTCAGCTGAACACTTGAGACAGGACACAATCACTGCTGATAGCACAGTAACATTCCCTCCTGCTGTGGGTGCCAGGGGAGGGCTGTCCTATCCCACAGGAGTTGCTTACAACCTCAGGAGGCAAAAATAAAATGGAAGGGCTGAAGGGAAATACAGAGAAATACAGGAAATACAGAAAACTGGGAACAGAGCTCAGGTCTTCTGAAATAGTTCTTTACTGTCTCATACTCTTTACCTGTGCAGTGCTTGACATAGTTAATAATTCTGCCTGAATCAAGCTCTTAATCTCCTATGTGTAATTTTTATTTCCTCCCAATCTCTTTAAGTGAATGTCATGCTATAAAGGTCAGTCTCTGCTCCAGTCTTAATTATTTTTCATTAACTGATAAGGTAATGTCTGAGAAAACTATAAAGGGCTCATTAAAACTACTGGAGATTGGATTTTTTTTCCCTCATCCAGCTCCCAGTCTTTCCAGAGTGATGATCATAGGTAGTCACTGAGGAGATATTTTTAGTGGGGTTTAGTGGGTAGTTGAGGTGGTTTCATCTGTGGCTCACATTTAGGTTTGTTTTCAATAAACTCCTGTTTTTCTCTGTTTCCCCTGGGATCCAGGACACTGTCAGTTGTTCTGTTCCACATGTATTAATGTTCCCCTGGAGGAAAGAGGGAATAGAGATAAGTCTCGAGCCACTTTAAATTGGACATGGGGAAATTTAGCTTAATGCAGAAATTTCTACATGGTGCTAAATTGGTTTAAGCATGATTTAAACCAGTGTGAAACTTGTAGGTATTAGGACTTGCCTCCAGCATAATTAGATTAGGTTTTTTTGTTGGGGTTTTTCTTGACTGTTCTGTACATAACAAATGAGTCAGTTTACTGCACATCTGATTACATTTAGGATCATATTGAAAAGATTCATGAGCATGCAATGATTAGTAGATGATCCTTAATCTAAGTGGAAGAGCTTAATTAGCTTGCAGTATGCATGGGTGGGGGGAGAACTGATGCTAAACAGAGGGCTGACACCACATTATCAATATTTTTTCCCCTCCTGTTGCTCTTTAGCTTAATTAATGCACTCTGTCCTCATCTCTTGTCTGTGGGGTAGTTCTGGGTTTGTTTTTTTGGTCCTTTCTGACAGCCCTGCTTCTCTTGTAACTTTTTTATTATATAAATACTTTTCTGCTTGGCTTTCATGGTTATCAAACTTTTTTCATTCCTTATTGTACCTTATTTTCACTCTTTAATTTCTACATTTCTCTCGACCTCCCATAACAAATACATCAGCTTCAAGACCTATTCTTTTTTAAAATGGCTTTAATTTTTTTTTCTAAAGGCTTAATGATTTTTCACAGCCTAAAATCCCTTTCATTTATTTCCTTTAGATGCAAAATTATGTTAGCTGTATTGCAGCTTAGCAGTGGGTCTAGCAGGTTAATGACTGAGATTGTAAATTACTTTTTATTGGGGACAGATTATAAATCAAACAATAAATTTTGCATTTGAGTTTATCCCTATAGTAAAGGACATAGAAAGATTCCCATTGAAAATTACTTTGTCTTGAAATTTTTCATATTTTGTTTACTCTGGTTGTGTTCATTTGTCCTTAAAAAACAGAGTGGAATAAATAAAATATTACTGAGATACATAAATTCTGATTGGCAGTAACTAAAAGTGTATGTGAACTTGTGGATGAGGATTAAGGATACTTTAAAAAATATTTTAATGATTTTTTTAAAACATATTATTTTTTAAAGAAAACATAAACTTTCACTAGGGTGTAAATCAAGTGAGATATTTAAGGGGAAAAAAAACCAAAGAGGAAAGTTGAATTTAAACCTTCCTTATTTGAGTAGTGACTCTTAATTCAGTTCTTCTGAAGTGGAGTCAGGCCCAGCAGCAGAAACTGCTTGGGCCAAATTCAGCAGTTGCAGCTCTGCTAAAATTAATTGGTGTTTGCAGTCGAGCACCTGGAATAGAAATTCCCCAATCTTGAGTCTTTTATTTCCATCAGGGAGGTGGGTACTGCAACACACGTAGCCCTGTTCATCTGCTTCCATTCCATCTGCTGAAAGGGTTTTGTAAATTGAAACCGAGAGAGGGGAGGGGGATAAGTAAAATTACATCCTTTTTTTAGATTAATGGTACCAACAGTTGATATTAATCAGATTAGTTGTGTGTTAACAGTATTGAGAATAAGTATGAAGGGTTTGGGTTGGAGGGAACCTTAAGGGTCATCTCGTTCCACTTCCCTGCCATAAGCAGGGGCACCTCCCACTAGAGCAGGTTCCTCCAGCAGAAATCATGGAACGGGATTTGGAGAGGAGAGAAGTTAAAGGAAGATGCAGATCAGGTATGACAGACTCTTCCACCTGCTGGAAATGACATTGAGTTGAGGACCTTCATGGAAATCTTCCAACCTTCAGTGTGAGCTGAAAGGCTGTGCCTGTGTTTGCAGAGCTTTGGGCAGAGCTGACCTGGGCCAGGCTCACAGCAGTGACCCCAAGATCAGACTCCAGTTCCCACTGCTGTCCCACAGCCTTGGGTCCTTCCTCTGCTGGGCTCCTGGGCAGTGGAGTTGGTTCTACAGAGATGGAGCTGTAATGTTAATTTTGTGTGCCTACTAAAGATGGTCAGCTCGTTTTTGGGGACACAGGAAAGTTTGTTTCTTGTGTTTTATCTTTCCTTCCTATTTTTGGACCAAGGAATTGAGCTGTTGCAGGAGACCAGATGCTGGTTTGCTGTTACCCACCTATTATTTTTGCTGGCCCACTAATTGCAGTTTGTCTGTGAATTGGATGCATTTTGTATTTAAATTGCAAGTAACCAGGGCAGGAAAATACAACGTTTTTGTTTGTATCCAGCACAAAGCATACTCTGATCTTGTTATTTCTTGTAGTCACTCCCACAACTGCTAATCGTTTCAGACAAGCCTTAATTTCAGTCGGCTTAAGAACTTTGGTGCTCAGACTTTCTTTGTTTTAAGAAAGTGGAGAAATCAGCATTACAAATAATTACAAGTAATTGGATGGAGTAATTTGCCATAATGTAGTTTGTCAGTGTTTTTTAGACAAAAAGCCTCAAAGTAGGGCATAAGATGGCAAAGAAGTGCCCCTGTTTCCTGCTTGGAGCATCACTGATATTTGGGGGTCATCATTTATTCTTTCTTTGGTATTTAAAAATAAGAGGGTTTTGGCTTGGTGGGTTTTGTGGGGGTTTTTTGTTGGGGGGTGGTTGTTAGGGTTTTTTTCTTCTCTTTTCAAGCTCCTATTTTCTCCTGTGTCTACAGCAGTGGTGTATAAAGCTCTCTGATGCTCTAGAGAGCAAACAGGAGACATTCATGAGCCTTGGCAGGTGGTGACAGCCCATGTTTTGTTTGAGATGTGCAGGAGCTGACACGAGCAGTGATGCACTGGGACATGGTTGGGATCTGAAATCAGGGGATGGGATCTTCCCTGAGACCTCCTGGTTCATACAGGCACTTCCAAAGCACAGTGTTGCCTCACAGAGGGGGTGGATGCCAGCTGGGAAGCACAGCAGGTTTCTGGAATACACCTTTGAGTCTGTACCTAATGTTTGCTGTTGCTTCATCTTTGCTTTTTGTCTCCTCCCATGCTTTGCAGGGCTATTCAGAGCAATCCATCATGCCTTCCATGTGTGTCCCCCCCCCACCTTTCAACGGAAAGAATCATCTGGGTTTGTTGTTTGGCATTGTTGCAGGTGGAGCTGGAGGTCACACTGCCAGGAGAAGGGAAGGACAGGATATTTAAGGTGGCCATCAAGTGGATGTCCTGTGTGAGTTTGCAGGCGTTACACGATGCCCTCTCTGGCCGCCTGCCCAGCGTCCCCTTTGAGACCATCCAGGCCCTGGATGTGGTGATGAGGCACTTGCCCTCCATGAGGTGAGGGGAACACCTTGGCGTGGTTTAGGTGTGGTCACTTCAGTGGCTCTTTGGGGAGGATGTGCCTTCAGGGCTCAACCACAGCGAGTGACAGGCTCAGGTGAGACACAACACGGGGCTTTCCTGCTCTTCCAGTGGGATTAGGGGCTCCAGCCTGGACACTGTCCCCTGGCTCCCTGTTTGTGTTCTCTCAGCCCAAGGATGTCCTGCCATGTCCCTCTTTTCCTTTGGAGAAGGAAGCTCTCCCCAAGTGGGAAGGACTTGGAGGTTGGTAGATGTGGTTTGAACAGCTTGTTCCTCTGTGTCCTCGGGCAGATGATTACTGCCAGTTTTGTATAAAGGATGCAGTGCTGGGGGACATCAGTGTCACCCCATGTGGCTCTTTTTATAGCAAAGAAAGTCTGGCAAATTACTTGTTTTATTTTCCAAGTAAGTGGGATCTGCAGCATTTTCAGTCACACCCAAGAGATCTTGGGCTTGATTGTGCTGCCACAAAACAAGTCACTTAAGACCACTGTGCAAATTATGTGCCATTGGAATGTAAAAAACAAAGTTTAGCAGGGCTGAACTTTCACATTCTGAAGGGCTAAGCAGGGAATATAAGTTGAATTTATGTAAATGACTTTAAATAGCCTTACAGTGTGTTGACTTTATCCTCATGTTATGGATTCAAAAAAGTAAAGTGACTTTAATCAGTTTTTACAGCATAGAAAACAGCCCAGACTGTCAGATAACTTTGTTCAGAGGAACGTGCTGGCTCTGAATATGATTAGTTTGCTATTAAGTGTGCAATATTTAATTATCAAGGAAAAAGATGTACCAGAATATTTTTTAGATCACTTGTTTACCCACACATAATATCTGTGTATTTCAGAGTATGCACAGGTAAGGGGAGAGATGATTATCTTGGTGTTTTAATAGCAGAGATGTTGAATTATTTTCTTAATGCATCACAGCTGATTCAGTAATAGTAATATTTGCATTCATTAATAGAATGCAAATAAAAAGCAGTTAATGCTTTTTGTTTGAATTAGTAAATAAATTAAAGAGTATACTGAAAATAAACAAACTTGAGTAGTAGCCAATTCTTATGGTAACAAGCTGGATTTTGAGAGGTGTAACCTGAGTCCTGCCAGGAATCTCAGATCGTTGGTAATTGGAATCTCTGACATTTCTGTGCTTTTGTGAATAAGAATTTGCATTAGTTTTGGCTTTATTGCTGTTTTTGCTCGAGTTTCCTGATGTGCATTTGTTTGCTCTCTTGCAGGTATACTCCTGTGGGGAGATCTTTTTTCACAGCATCAGAGGGCTGCTCAAATCCTCTGGGTGGTGGCAGAGAAGTTTGGTTTGGGTTCCATCAGTCAGTCAGACCTTCATTATGGAAAATGATGTTAAATATTGATGGTAGGTCCTATAAAGGAATTTCTTGTTTCTTCATTCTCTTTAATAGAAAGGCAAAACTTCAGTTCCATTTGTTGGATTTCTTAAATATTTCCCCTGTGCTGTTGTAACACAACATTGATGTTTTTGTCTGCAGTGTCTGCAACTGCATTTTACAAAGCACAGCCAGTCATTGAGTTTGTATGTGAAGTTCTGGACTTCAAAAGTATTGAAGAACAACAAAAACCTCTGACAGATTCCCAAAGGGTAAAGTTTACCAAAGAAATAAAAGGTAATAAATAAATCTTATAAAAGATAATCCAGTTCCTAATCTGTTGATTTCTAAATATTTAGAAAGACTGGGATTTCATATTTTTTAACTACTCAATCTTAAACTTTTCCAATTGCTGTCGTTGGGATTTTCATATTCCAGTTCCACTCAAGAGCACAATTCCATCTCCAATTACTGATATCAGGATTTTTATATTCCAAATTTTACTAATAATTAACAATGTGGTTTTGCATACTTAGATGTACATCATACACACACTGTCCTGGAAGTAAATCACAGTTATTCTGGTGTACTGTGACTGAATCAAAGAGTGCAGGAGGAGAAATCTTACTGGTTTTGGTCACTCAAGGTTTCTTCTGGAAAATGGAGATCTTTCCTTCCTAATATTCTTGGGAAGGAAGAAAGCAAGTTAAAAAGGAAAACAAAACTCCCTAAATCTATCCTGCACCTTTCTTGTTTCCACAAAACACATGGAGAATTATTTTTGCCCAACTAGAATTTAGCAAGAAAAGTATAAATAAATCCTGAGTTTGTATTGGTTGTAAATGTTCTGAAAAAATGTTAGGCACTGAGTTGCTTCAAGACTGTTTGGGTGTTTTCCCTTGCCCACTCCTGATTCTTTCATCCAGGGCTGTTTGCAATAGCTGGAGATCTCACAGACATTGTGTGTTTGGACAGAAAGTATAAACAAGGGTTTTTGTTTCAAGGAGGTCGTGTGCCCTTTCTGTCCTTTCCCCATCCTGAAATCCTTGGAGCTGCAGAACTGGAATTCACAGAATGTGTTCAGTGTCATCTGTGAACTCTTGGGGCTTTGGGATTTCATCTTGTCTCTAAAGTTCTGTGTTGAACTTTGCCTGAAGCTCAGGGGTTTTAAATTTTATAAGCTCTAAATTAAATTTAAAAACTTGTAAATTGCTTTTTGAGTTCTGTCTGGGATACCCTTCAGTGCTAAATAGTGAATGGCTTTACTGCACAGTTTTAAGTGGTCTTGTGTAGCAGTTTAGGGGCTGCCACCCTGATTTTGAAGAAATGGTGATACGTGTTCTCCAATTTTTAGGTCTGAAGGTGGAGATAACACACTGTGGACAAATGAAAAGGAAGTACAGAGTGTGCAATGTCACCAGACGACCAGCAAGTCACCAAACGTAAAGCATTTTGCTGCTCCTTAAACCCATTTAATCTCAAGCTGGGAAAATACCTTGCCTGCCTCACTGACAGAGGAACAGTTGTCTTGAAAAATGATGCTTTTCTTTGTTTGATGCCCTCAAAATAGACCTCAGAGAACTTCCCCAATTCTGCTGTTCTCTTAGTTCTATTTTATACTATAATGAATGTCATGGCATTTGAACCAATTGCTTCATTTTGAATCTGGGGAGTTTTTTGGTTGGGACTTTTTCCTTTATGGATTTCTTCAACCTTGGAATAACAGGGTGTCCTGTTTGTAGCCTGATGTTTCTCAAAACTTTTGAGTAGAAGAGTAATGCCAGTTGGGATCACCTTTCTAATCTTGCTATTGCCAATCCATTTTTTCCCTGGAAAAAAATGTTTCTTTTTAATCACTAACCAGAGATTTGCAGCTAACTTGAATATGCAGGTATTTATTCCCATTTTTAAGGAAGTAATGTAAGGAACAAAACTGATGGCAGCTTTTTACAAGATAACTGACCAGTATCTAAATCTGGTATTTTATTGCCCAGGCTTTATTTTGTGCTCTTTCAATAAAGCTTAACTTGTGCCAGGCAGTGCACTGGGGAACTATGGGAAAGTATTTTGCATGAAGTAACAGCTTCTTTCCATGTTTGCTTTCCAACAGATTCCCACTTCAGCAGGAGAATGGACAAACAGTTGAGTGCACTGTAGCTCAGTATTTTAAGGACAGGCATAAGTTAGTTCTACGCTATCCTCACCTTCCATGTTTACAAGTTGGGCAGGAGCAGAAACACACATACCTTCCTCTGGAGGCAAGTAAACCATGGATAACACTGTTCTGGGACTGGGGGAAGGGGTCAGGGGGAAGAAGTTTCAAAGTTTGGCTGTGTTTTTGAGTGGCCAACTTGAGAAATTCAGTAGTGCAGCAATGAAAAAAAGCAGCAAACCAAAAAAATGGTCACATTTTGTTTTTTAATTTCCTTTCTGTGGGGATGTTTTAGGTGTGCAACATAGTGGCAGGACAAAGATGCATAAAGAAACTCACTGACAATCAGACTTCCACTATGATTCGAGCCACTGCCAGATCAGCGCCAGACCGTCAGGAGGAGATCAGCAAGTTGGTGAGTGTTGTGGCAGATGTGAGTCAGGTATTGCCTCCCCTTGGCTTGTGCTTGTCCTGCCCACAGTGAGGAGCTCAGGTTTTGTGTTTCCCACCTGCAGATGCGGAGTGCGAGTTTCAACACCGACCCTTACGTGCGGGAGTTCGGGATCATGGTCAAGGACGAAATGACGGACGTGACGGGCAGGGTCCTGCAGCCTCCCTCCATCCTCTATGGAGGCAGAGTATGTCCAGTGCCTGTGCACATCTGGGGGGCTGCCAGCTCCAGCTGGGAGAACCTCTGGGATGTGGTTGGTTTAAATTATGTTGGATGCAATGGGATAAAGTTGTCATAGGGGTAACATTTAGAATTTACATTTAGGTTCTCCAAGTCATAGAATCATAGAATCAGCTGGGTTGAAAGAGACCTCTGATATCATCAAGTCCAACCCTTGATCCAATCCCACTTTCATTACTAGGTCATGGCACTCAGTGCCTCATCCAGTCTCACCTTAAAAACTTCCAGGGATGATAAATCCACCACCTCCCCGGGCAGGCCATTCCAATGCCTGATTACTCTCTCTGGAAATAATTTCTTTCTAATATCCAACCTAAACCTTCCCTGGCACAGCTTAAGCCCGTGCCCCCTTGTCCTACTGTTGGTTGCCTGAGAGAAGAGACCAACCCCCACCTGAC
>JAWWLZ010000082.1:147803316-147820045 GCA_035041345.1 Poliocrania exsul | reverse complement strand
CACTGAGTGCCATGATCTGGTGCAGGGACTGGAGTTGGAGCAAGGGTTGGACTTGATGATCTTGGAGGTCTTTTCCAGCCCAATTGATTCTATGATTCTATGTTTGTATATGCTGTTTCCTGTGTCAGAACCTCAGCAGTGCTTTAAGGCTGATTAACTTTTGACCATTTTGTTCAGAAGGAACAAACGACACACACGTGCAATGAGAGGCAGATTAAATAGGGTTTCTCTTCCCCCCCCAACCTGCTGTGTTTTGTTTCCCCCCTCCCTTCTCTTTCAGTGCTGAGGGCAGCCACACTTCTGGGCAGAGCAATGGCAGAGACCACCAGGCACTTGCCAAGGCAGTTCAAGTTCACCAGGACACGCTGCGCACGATGTACTTTGCGTGACATGTTTCAATGTTTCGCGGCTCCATCCGAGGCAGAGTGGGATTCCCACGGGAGCAGCTGCACTTAGACCAGCCCCAGCTGCAGGACAGCAGCAACGAGGGACACATCCCAATCCCTTCCCTTCCCATCTCCAAGGAAGCCTTCCGTCCAGGATTTCAGAACTGCATTCTTGTTCCAAACCCCACCATCGCTGGAAATGTGGTTTGCCAAAAAATCTCTAAGCTGCTTGGTATAAAACAGACCCATATTTTATAATTAAGTCAAGAGCTGCAATCTCAGGGCTTAGGGAAGAAAAAAAAAACACCACCAAACAACAACCCAACCCACAAAACTTCTCATTCCGTTTGCTATTCATTGAGTTGCTTTTAATAATTTGGAGAGATCTAATTCAGTGATGGGCTAAAACGCTGTGAATTAGCTTTTAATACTAAACAAAGCATTTTTTGACTATTTATGAAGCCTTGATTATTCTAGATGAATTTACAAAATTTTTATTTTCAAAATAAGAGAGTGACAAAATTCTGGTTTTCAACTGTCTTATAAAGATTATTCTCAGATTATTCTCTGTGTGTCTAAGGGCAAATGTATTTTCTGAAGCTTGTTCTTGAATGTTTTTTATTGTGCTGCATTTGAAAATGTTTTTCATAGACTAAAGATGAATTTAAAAAAAAAAAAAAGAATAAACTTGTACCTAAGCTTTTAATAGCTCCAGTTAGATTGGCAAAAGAAAATGTGCCATTTAAAAAACTTGTAAAGATTTTTTTAAGATCATACTGACAGCTAACTTTAGGATTTGTCATACAGGACTGTGACACTTACTTTCCAAAGTCTCTAAAGAATACGGGTCTGTGGTGATAAATACAGTACAATCCTTTTTCACTGTAGGTTGAGTTAATGTAAATTTTATATATGTTTCACAGTATTAATGTGATAGACTAGATGCTATTATTTATTTTTATTTACTAAGGAGTGCTCATTATACTTCTGTTAACATATCAAGAATGCTTTGAACTTAGAAAGTCAAAACCTTCTCGTGGGGACATTACTCTTCAAATGCAAAAATATGCAATGGAGGTGGTGAGAGGTCAGAGATACCAACAGTGGCTGGTGTAGCTTGGGGTTTGCAGGAAGGCTCTAAAGGTGCACACAGCACAGCAGGTTTGTTTTACCTCTGCGCTCAGACGCACAGTCCAACCCTCCGTTCACTCAAGCACAAAGCAACTGGTTTTATTGATGTGGTGGGTACTGGTGGGGCAGCAGCTCCACTGGGAGGGGGGCTCGCTGCAGGGTGGGCACGAGTCAGAGAATCTATGCAGTAAAGATGAATCTTAGGAGACTGAAGTTTACTTTGGGAGGGAGGTGGAACTCTCCTCACTATGCATAAGGTCCATAGGAAATGGAAGTGTTTCGCCATTCTCTTTGGAGGAGCATTAATTACAGCTGATAATTACGAGACAGACGCTCTGTTAGTTTGCACACTGGATTCATAAAAACCATAACACACTTGTAAACCATTGCACTAATTACAATGCCACAAGCAGCTTTAGGAGAAAATGGAAAAGCCCAGAAAACTTGTTTATGCTGACTTATCTTGTTTGTTTTTCCATAGGAGAACTGAAAGAACCTGCTAAAGAGGCAGGTTTGAAAACTTCCATTCTCTTCCACTGGTTGATTTTGCTTTGTCTTTTCCTTTTTCTCTGAGCAGCTGCTCAGTCTCTGTGTTGGATACTTTTACCTCTGGCCACTGGGATGGGCAAGTAGCTTTAACCACAGAGCACATCCACTGCAAACACCTGTTGTTGGATAAGCTAGAAAATGCCCAACCTTTGCTGCATAAACACTTGTAGGTACATTATTTTGTGCGAGTTCAGATCTTCACCTTGTAGCAGTGTCTTGGTTGTTGGTGGTTTTTTTAGGTGAAATGTAAAACCTATTAATGGAGTCTTTGTATTTGTATTATTCTGATTTGGTGATTAGGCTGCTGGGGCAGAGTGTGTTCTTGGTCATAGTTTTATAAATTCAGATATAAGCAAATTTTAAGCCAAGCTTAGGTAGCATTGTGTGTCTTGCTGTGTCCCAGCCAGGTTGTACCTACCTCCTCCCAGGCACCCCTAAACTGCAGAACTTCCCATGCTGGGTGTGTTGCACTTCCCTGTGTTTCCTATTTCAGTGAAGATTTTAATTTGGCAGAGTTTTGTATAAGAATTATTTTTTTATATGAATTGTTCTTAACAAATAGGAAAAACATCATCCTTTTTAAGACACCATTTAGTTTATCTTGCTGTCTGTTATGCAGAGACCTCTTGGATGTGAACTCCATCCCCCTCTTTCCGTGCAGATCTGGGATAAATGCCTTGTACAGGTGGTCAGATGGGGCGAGGAGGGCAGGATCTGTTTTGACCTCAAATCTCATTTCTGAAGCAGACTGTGGGACTCACTCCATCCTATTTAGGGTGTTTCCTTTGTGAAGAAAGGAGTTTTAGGCAAGCCCTTAATCTGAGAGTAGCTGTTGTCTGTGTATCCCCTTAAAATGAGCAGAAATCTTGTGTAGCTTTCCTTCCTTAAGGGTGAAGAACTTGGGATGGTTCTGTGCATTTCAGGACATTTCTACCTTTTACAGATCTTTCTAAGCCTCTAATACTGCTAATTCTTTATGCCTTCAGGTCTCCCTCCTTTCCCCTCCCACCAGTGATGAATGAGTGAGTAGTTTAAAGCATTTTTCTGAAAAATACCAATTAAGTATATACTTTGAGAAGTACAGCGTGTTGGCAGTCCCAGCAATTCTCTTTCTGGGAGTATTTTTAATATAAATTACACACTCAAGAGTGTCTCCTGTGAAGAAAACCCACTGCAAACACCTCAAATCCTACGATTATTTCCTTTCCTTCCAGCCCACGTGTCTGATGTAGAACAGCAATGTCTCAGGTCAGCAGGAGTGTCAGCCTGCCCCAGGTTCTGCTGCAGCAGACCCAGCTGAGGGCACAGCTGGAACCAGAGTCCCTGTGCAGCTCAGGGCAGCAATAACCAAACCTGTGTCACCCCCAGCCCTTTGGGGTGTTTGCCAGTCCTGTGACTCCCACTGCACAACCCCCCCAAAACCAGCATCAAGTGCAAAGTGCTCCTCTTGGGAGGTGAGAAGTACTGTCAGCTGACATAAAATACTTAAATTTTCTTTTTTTTTTTTATGATGTGCAAAATCTAATGCAATAACAAGGTCTGCTTGGTGGTGGAAATTTCTGCTGGATAGAATAACTAATGTCCACGGTATCTGTTGTAGCACCCAGGAAAGAGCTGAGCTGATCCTTAGGATCAATGTCCTGTTGGGAAATGCTGGAAGGAGGTGATTTGTCTCTGCCTTTCTGTGAGTTGGCATTTCAGACAGCCCTATGCAATGTAACACTTTGGGGTGTGTGTGCACTGATGAATGGTGTGAGGTCACTTGTTTTGTCAGAGCTCCTTGGTTTGGCTGGGTTTGGTTTGGAATATTTGACTTTGTGAATTACAATCAATGATCTGTGTCCCAGGAGCTTTGGCACATCAGTCCCCTGGTTTCTGGGTCTGTCAGGTTTGGGGGAGTTTGCTGTTTACCCCTGGTTTTAGGGAAAGCTCTTCTGTCTTAATCCACTGGGGCCAACATGGAAAATTTACAGGAAACTTAGGTTTAAAACAAGAAATCCACAATAGATGCTTTTGAAATCCATGACAGATACTTTTGATCTCCATCCAGGCCCCCAGGCAGCATTCCCTGATTGTAAAAGCAAAAAGGTTGTGAAGGTTTAGCTTTAATTCTGCCTCTATCAATAACTCCTGCAACCTTTGTCTGTTTTAACAATCTCGTTCTGGTTGGAACATTTTTACAACATATTTTTAAAATCTAAACTTTAGGTGTGAGGAGTTCAGAGTTTTGCATGCCTGGGTAGTTTCCTGAAAAGGCTGAAGGTTCTGAGATGCTTTTAATGTTTTTTGGTGCATGTCCAAAAGCCCAGAGGCTCTCCATGAAGCAGAAGGTTGTGATCTGAGGGCCCTGTGGTTGCTGCCAGTGCGCTCTTTGCTGCAGCAGATCCCTCAAACACAAACTGCCCTGGAAGAACCCAAACCTTCCTCATGCCCATGAATCCAGAATTTACCTGAGAGCCAGGCCAGGAGCAGAGTCTGTGCCAACACCCCCAGCCAACCCAGGGGATTGTTGGAGGGTTTTTAGTGTCCCTGCAGGGTGTTCCTTTCCAAGGAAGGTGTTGATCTTTGGCAGAGAGGACAGGTTGGTTCTGCAGGTTGGGCTTATCCAGGACTGCACCTGCTGGGAGGGCAGGACTGGGGCCTTTGGAGATTAATTAGATGGACACCCTCGCTCCTGACTCAGTCAAATGAGCATCTCTGGTGGCATAAATAACCATAAGGGAATAATTTTAAAGGCATCTTTTACATGTTAAATAAATGAATGTAAAGAGAGTTCTCAGTATTTTTCACACTCGAGACCAGTGTAATTAAAATCACTTGTTTTCCTGTTTTTCAATACTCTTCTCCTGCCATGGCATCTCTGTGTGTGTGTCCTGCCTGTGTGGCTTTCCCCATTCCTAAAGCAGGGCAGTCCTTTGTTTTTTACTTTTATACCCATTTGGTAACATGCTTCTTCATGCACACATGTTGTCTTTTGTAAGGAAAACTTCAAGTAGAAGGTAATTGCACTGATTGTTTTTTAAAATTCCCCTTTTACTGTAAGACTTTTTTTTTTTTGCATCTGCTGTAGCTGCAAATACTGTAAATAGTGCTCTGTACAGCAAATACTGAAATGCTGGGGATACCATTCCTCGTTCTGTTTTCCAGAATACTGCCATATTTTACAGTGTTGAGATGTGAGCTTTGGTGTTCAGTGTTGTTCTACCTTGTTTGCATCATGTACCAGTTCAAGAAGGGCACAGGTGCTTTATTACAGTGGAAATATTTAGGGGTTTGTCTGAATTTATGAACCATTTCTGTGCATATTTCTGCCACACCCAGAGGTGCAGTTGGAGGCTCTCAGGGTGCTCCTTGCACCCTTCAAATGCCAGTTTGGTACCAGTGAGATGACTGATGGCATTAATGGGATACCTGGATTATCAGCTGGAGCTGTCACAGGTTTTCCTTGCTTATTCCAGCTTCTGATTCTGATGCTGTAGGAGCAGAACTTGTGTATGTGCAGAATTCATGGAATAACAGGGATTTGGTATCCAAGGCACAGAGTCCTGCTGTCTGTCCCGCCATGGGGTGGGACTGGGCAGTGCAGGAGATGCTTTAGTGCCCTGAGCTGAGGGCAGTGTTGGCTCTGGTGGTCTGGTGGTCTCCCTTCCATCAGGAATGGCCTTTTGCCTCCATGTCCCTCAGGAACAGCAGAGGCCCCACTCCAGCCCTGTTATCCAGTGTTAGGATGTAAACCAGAGTCTTTGTGGGTTAGTGACTGGAAAGGTGCATTTCTGAGGTGGTTCAGCCTGAGGGGTGTGGGCAGGGGGTGCTGTGAGTGCCTGGCGTGGCTCAGAGTCCCTTTGATCCCACTGGGTGTCCCTGCCAGGGATGTTTCTTTGCCTGAAGTGTTGATATGAATGTAATTGCTTGGCCAAATCACTACAGAAGTCCAAGGCTACCTCCTGTATTCTCTCCCAGGGGAATGAATTAAAGTGAACCTGCCACTGAGCAACCAAGATCCCTGTGTGGGACAGTCACTTAAGGATTGGATTATGATCCCTGTGTGGGACAGTCAATTAAGGGTTGGATTATGATCCCTGTGTGGGACAGTCAATTAAGGGTTGGATTATGATCCCTGTGTGGGACAGTCAGTTAAGGGTTGGATTCCACAATCCCTGTGGGGGACACTCACTTAAGGGTTGGATTCCACGATCCCTGTGGGTCCCTTCCAGCTCAGCTCCCTCCGTAACCTCTCCCTTCACATGAGTTTCTGTACTGGTTGTTTCCAAAGGAAAAATGTTTCTGTTTATTCTCCAGAAAGTGTCAGGTTTTCACTGAACATGACATGAAGGTGCTTGAAATGTATTTTGAATCCATGGCAAAAAATTATGTATTGGATTATTTTTTTAATGTGTGTTTTAGATAAGTTGGCATGAGACTGTAAGAGTGAAAGTACTTTATTCCCTGCTCACTAAATTATAAACTCTAAAATGGGCAAAAATCCCCACCTCCAAACACCAAAAAACAACCCCAAACCCCGTGTATGTTTATCTTGTGTCAGTTCTTTTTCAAAGTCTTGGCCAAAATTCAACCCTGACATAAATGTATATAGACTGAAGGTGCTTTAAGTGACCTGAAAAGAAACTGTAGAAAGCTGTGTTGATACATCAGACTTTGTTTACAGTGAATCCAAAAAGCTTCCTCATCTCAGAGTGAGCCCCTTCACTGACAGCAGCACTGCTGGAGCACAGAGGCTGCTGTGGCTTCATGGCAGTGTTGGGGGTCAGTTTTATTTTCATTCAGGAGAAGCTGGGCTTTGTGCTGGGGATCTGAGCCTCTCAGGAGTGACTTTGCTGGGATCTGTGCTCCCAGGAATTCCTTCCTCCTGATCCCTGGGTGTGGGCACTGAAGCTCATCCATAGCAGGGGGGATTGCTGAAGTTCTGGCTTTCTGGGACCCACTTTTTGAGTCCACCTGAATAAATTATAAACCAGCTCATTAATAACCAAGTGGGGTAAAATCCTGAAAGTTTAGTTCAGTTCTCAGTGCTCATTTCACAAAGCTCCTCTAGAGGTGTGGAGATCCACAGACACTGTTGCTGTTTGGCCTGGCAGGGGTTTCCCTGTGCAGGGAGGCTGGAATGGCCTCCCCACTGCTGATGGGAGGGGAGGGGGTCTGCAAACCTGGGACCACCAGGCATGGAGGCAGGGAGGAGCCTGTGCTGGGAGCTGGGGGTGCTGCAGGAGGGGCAGTGCCAGGGAATGAGCTCAGGAGTGAGGGACACGTTTTCTTGCAAAGTCACTAATTAAGCACTTGTCAAGGTGACAGTTTCGTTCGTGGTTTCCCTTCTGGCTGCCCCTCACAGATCCCCCCTCACACCCACCCACTGGTCCTTTTCCCAAGGGACAGTGCTGGGAGGGAGCTCCTTGGGCTGACTTGTGGTGTCAGTGACCTTTGGGCCTGGCTGGAGCCAGGACAGGGTTTGGAGGGGGAAGAGGGTGCCAAGAGCCAGTCTGGGGGCTTCACACAGTGCTGTGGCCCCACAGCTCCGGGTGAGGGGAGGCTGCTCCTTCCTCCCACCTCAATATCCCCAGAGCAGGTGACAGGAGCCAATTTTGGGGCTTTGCACAGTGCTGTGGCCCCACAGCTCCAGGTGAGGGGGGGCTGCTCCTTCCTCCCACCTCAATATCCCCACAACAGCAGCTGCTTGGGACTTGTCCCTGTGCTGCCTCAGCAGATGCTCCTTGAACTCCTGTGGCTGCTCTCCCCAGCCCTCCTGTGTGAGTGTGGGGAGCCCAGGGCTGCATGACAGGGCCCTGCAAAGGGCATTTTCTCCTCTCTGAGGTTCTTGGGAGTGCTCAGGTTGTGGCTGTGTGTTTCCCCCATGTTCTGGATGTGCTGTTGTACCAGGTGCTTTAGTTCTGTTAATATTCCCCCTCCTTTAGGCCCAGCTGAACCACCTGCTGGAGCAGCTGCAGGTCCTGTCTGACCTGGGAGCAAGCCTAGAATTGTCCATAAAATCTAATTTAAACTTTTCTGGCTGTTTCATGGGGTTTTTTGAGTGTGCTTGGCAAGCATGGGTGGTGACCAGGTCAGCAGGCAAGGCCTGGGAGTCTCTAATCCCCTGGTTGGTGCTGTTTGGGTTTGCTTTGTTAGGTTGGATTTCCTGTCAGGGGGGAAAAAATTAAATGTGGGCTCTTTTCTGGTTTTAGCAGCTTTTTCTGGTCTTAAATCCACGAACAGAGGAAGCTTCACTCATGCCAGTATCTGTAAAATTGCACATTTTTGCCTGCCCTGTCCTTGGCTCTGAGCAGGGCTGGGCTTTGGGGGCTCCCAAAATCCCAGTCTGGGCCAAGTGCTGTGGGTTGGATCAGGCTTATCCTGTAGCAACAAGACATGCAAGGAAGTTTGGGTTTAGATTTCACCAAAGGTAATTCTGCATCGACTGGGAGATGCTCAGATGGGACTGTTTCTGTGCTATGAAAAAAAAATAGGTGTATTGACCCAAATTTTGTTATTCCTGATACATTTCCTCGTGGAACTTACTATGACTGAGCCCTTCAATTGCTCATCTCATTTACAAGTGATAACTTTGTAATTTCATTTTATAGAAATTAAGGGGGAAAAACACCCCAATCAAACCATTGAAAACCATTAAGGAGTAAAGTTTTGGAATTATTTATCTTGGAAAAATCAAATTTTCAGTGAGGTGCAATGAGGAATTCCATTTGGCAAAGTTCTGTGCTATCCTCAAAAGTGTTACCATTTGCTTTCTGTCATTTGTTGATAAAGTTTAGTAGATTTTATAGGTTTTATGTGTGTGTGTATCCATTTGTGTGTGTGTTTACACACAGGTAGTGAAAGGAAAGCAGGACAGTTTATAGCCTGTCTATAAAAGATATAAAGGCAGTATTTGGCTGAAATAACAAGCACAATTTCCCTGCCTTTTGCAGTATTTTATGAGTTTGTACAATCACAAAAATCTCAACATTTAGGGAAGTTGATAAGTGAAGATCCAGCCCCAGTTTCTGTGCTGCAAAGTGGTTAACTCAGTCTCAGGAGGGTGAGATGAAAAACAGAATGTATTCATTAAATCCAGTTTTTTTTCTTTGCTTTGATTTGGGTACATTGCAGATTTAACTGACATCTGTTAAGGTTTTCATCTTTTGCTTAATAGTTTCAAAATTCTATTATTTTTTATAAAATAACTGAAAAAGAACCAAAAATCAATTCAGGATTTTTCAAATTGTAAATGCTCCCTTGAATCAAAAATGCTTTTATGACCATTTAAAGTTTGCTATTTTTTTTGGAGGAAAAAAAAAAGTTCTGATGTTAAGGTAGTTTCAAGTGGTACTAAATGTGTGTGTAGTTCATGTGTGTGTGTGTGGCTTGTGAAGTGTCACTTGAGGGACAGGGGACACTCTGGCTATGTCTGTGCTGCCTCTCCAGGCACTGCCCGTTGCCATTCCAGCCCCAAATCCCAGCTCATCCTTGTCCTTGTTGCTGAACACACTCTCCTCCCTCCCCCTGCCAGCAAATCCCTGCCTGAAGGGGGATTGTGATTTTAACACTTAAATTTACATCCAAAAAAAACCCCAAAAAAACCCCCCCAAAAAAAAGCCATTCTTGAGTTCCGTGCTCGCCTCCGACGGTGCCATCACTTCCACTTCCCATAGAACCCTGGAAACATTTTAAATAGAGGCAAAAAAAAAAAAAGGATTGGGGACCCAGCTTGCTTTTTTTGTTTGTTTTATTTTCCAATTTGGATCTACCTCATGTAACCAGTTGGGTGCTAATTGCTCAAATTTTGGAGGAGATTGGCAAAAAGCGACCAAAGGGCGCGTGACGCCCGACCTTGGGCGCCCCAAACCTCGGGGTTGGTGTTTGGGGACAACAGTCGTGGAGCTGAGTTCTATTCTTTGTGCCTTTGTGGTTGGTTTTTTTCTTTTTTTCCCCAGTGCATAACAATCAAAACTTCATCTTCTTAATTAAAAACAGCAAATGGGTTTTAACCGCCAAGTAAAAAAAAAAAAATAACAAAAGGCAAAAAAAAAAGTCACAAAATAGAGTTGTAGCAAATTTGAAAGTATTTTTCAGTGTAGGAAGTTGTCAAATGTGCAGTATCACAGCTGAGCTAGCAAAGAGAATGCCCAATAAAGTTTGAAATGTGTCATCCTGAGCCCAGATCTGTCCATCTGTGGGTCCCTGTGTATGCACAGAGAGCACAGCTGTGTGTGCCTGTGTGTATAAATATATAAATTAAAATGAAGGGATACACGTGTCAGGGTGAGGGAATAAAACGTCACTGACCTTTCCACAGTTTTGTATGTAACAGTTTACAACTATGTCTTGAGTTTTTCTACTGCCTGAACCTTTTTTACTTGGGAAAAATTCCTTTTTTGGAAAGCTTTAAGTTGTGATACGCTATCATTTTTTGAAGTTCAAAAAAAATTTAAATTAAAAAAAAAATCCACTTTTTACCAGTACCTACAACAGAGGGGGGGGATCTTTGCTGTAAAATTGTGTTTAGTTTAAATATTGAAGAAAAAAAAAATCTATATATGGGATTGTAAAGTGCTGACATTCCATCGTGGCAGGACTTGCAGGCTGTTTCCCAGGGCTTTCTGCCGCAGAGAGACTCCAGCAAAAGGAAAACGCCTCTGTTCAGTGTTTTTATCAAACTGCTCCATCAGGTCTAGACTTAAGCTATATTTTCTAAAGCCTAATCATCCTTTAATATGCTGCAGATAAATGATCAGCATGGTTGCACTTTCTCAGTAATAATGTTTGCCCTGCAATTGGCTCGTGACAAGGACTTTAGTTTTTAACAAAACCAGTCGTACTTTGGGCAGAAGGTAATATTTATATAGGTACCTCAAGAGTAAAAAAAAAAAAATAAAAAAGAGCCTGAATATGCTGCATTTTGTTTCTTTAACATTTTTCATGTAGCTCTTGTTTGCTTTCGTGGTTTCTTTAGGAGGTGACTTCGCTTCTGTTTGCTTTGGGGGACCCCAGTAGTGCTCTCTAGGCCGTGGTTTTCTCTGGATCTCGTAGAGTGTCGTGTCCTGCCTTGGATCAGGTGGTGGTGTGGGATGGGATGGTGGAAATCCGCTGTGTGGAGACTTCAGGACAAGGAGGAAAAGGATGTTCTGTTCCTAAAGCAGACAATACATGCTCCTAATTCTTAATTACATTTTTTTTCTGCTTGTCCTGCTTTCTTGACTCTTTTCTCCAATACGAGTATGGAAAAGGGGCTGTTTATTAACAGAGGGGAACAAAGTGACCAAACCCTCCCACTGGTGGGTGTTTTGGGGGAGATTCCCCAATCCTTTGGCAGGAGCTGTGCCCCCTGTCAGGGCAGGACCTCCCTCTCTGCCCACTCCCTCTGCGGGTCCATCCTCTACTCCTTCATTTCCCAGTCGGTGAAAATCTAAACATGGTGCAGAGATGGGGGAGTTCTTGTTGAGAACTGTTTGAAGGAAGCTTCAAAGGCTGTGAAGTTGAGCATTTATTGTCATGTTTTTAAGCTTAGGTGGGTCCTTTTCCAAGTTTGTTTTACAGCTTGCAAGGTAAAATAGTTTGCACTACTTTTGCAATAAACTCATGAAAAACCTAACAGGTTCTGTTCTGGTTTCTTACTGTACATATACAACTAATACTAAAGATTTAGCATAGTGTTTTTCACCTCAAAACATAAGACTTGTAACAAGCTCAGAATGCTGTAATTCCTGACAAAATAATGATGTGAATGATATTTTATAAAGTTATTTTGTATGGTGTCAATTTTGTTTTGCCTCATAGTATGTCAATAAAATAAAATTCCTCATCTTTACAAGATACTGTTTGATGTCTTTTTTTATGGTAATGTTTGGCCACTTTGCATTTTGTGCAGTGTGAGGCTGTTCCATGTGTGTGCACACACAGGATGAGTTCATGGCCTGGAGAATATTCCATAGTGAGCAGAGAATCACAGAATCATTTAGGTTGGAAAAGACCCCTAAGATCATTAATTCCAACCATTATCCCAGCACTGCCAAGGCCACCACTAAACCATGTCCCCAAGTGCCACATCTGCACATCTCTTACATCCCTGCAGGGATGGTGATTCCACCACTTACTGGGCAGCCTCTTCCAATGCCTGACAACTCTGTCTGTGAAGAAATTGTCCCCAATATCCATCCAAATCCTGGCACAACTTGAGGCCATTTCTTCTCATCCTAAGATAAGTTCCCTGGGAGGAGACCGACCCCCACCTGGCTACAACCTCCTCTCAGGTGATTGTGGAGAGCAATAATGTCCCTCCTGAGCCTCCTTTTCTCCAGGCTGAGCCCCCTCAGCTGCTCCTCATTGCACTTGTGCTCCAGACCCTTCTCCAGTTCTGGTCCCTTCCCTGGACCTGCTCCAACCCCTCCCTGTCTTACAGAAGAACATTGAGACACCACAGGAGCTGCTGAATTCTATGAACAGAGAACTCCCAGGACAAGGGTAAGGAGTCCCTGTGTGCTGTGCCAGCAGTTCCAGAGCAGCATCAATGCTGTGTTTTCATCACTGCCACAGGTGGGAATCAAAATTATCAATCCATCAGTTTGGAGCTCAGAAATGGTTGTTAAAAGTGGTGGTAGGTTGGAGATGGCACTGGAGCCAAGGCCCTTGTGCTGTACCAGGTTCTCCTCTGTCAAATTGTAATCCAGATTTAACAATGCTGATCTGAAGGGGTTTTTTACTGCCAAGAGAGAAGGTCTCTGCTGCCTGAGAGCCCAAAAGCTCTGGTTCCATTGCCCTCCCTTGTAGGACACTCTCCTGTGGTTTGGAGGTTTCCCTGTGCACCCACCTGCTCCATGCCCAGCTTTCCAGAGACAGGATTTGCTGCTTTAACTGCTCACAAGTCATAACCCTGGAATTGTATGGAAGGTGTTTTGGAAATCACTTGCCTGAAATCCTGCTTTTTGTTGCTTTATGAGTGAATTCCTTCAGTGATTTATTTTTAAATGGAAAAGTTGGGAGCACCTGGTGTTTACTGGAAAGCACTGAGTGAAAGAAGGTACCCAACAGAACTGCAAGGATGCCAAGGAGCTTCCCTTGGGAGCAAACACAGGTTGGCTTTACTCAATAATGTGAAATAATATCACAGCTGTCTCTCTTCCCTTTGTTTTCCCCCTTGTTTTTGAAACCCTGCTTTGAATTGGATGTGGTTTTGCTCTGTCAGGCTCTTGGGGACAACAAATAAACCTCCCCTGGTTTGGTGGCAACAAGCTCTGGCAGCTGCAGGGCCTTGAAGTGGCTGTGGCACCTTCTGGCAGCTCTGAGGGTCCTGTGGAGGATTCTGCTGAATGAGTCCATAAGGGTGTGCAAGTTCCTGTGGCCTCAGTAATTCACAGAGTATGTTCATTATCCCACAGGAAACTTCTTAGAGGGATGAAATAGGGTGATTTATACTTAGTAACCACAGTTCTTTGTCATTTTTTGCAGGCTTAGGAAGTTCCATCTTCTTTGAGCAGCTCTGGGTGGGGGTGAGGGGGGGAAGGACTTCACAAGCCATTATTGTAGGGGGAAGATGATAGAAATATATAACAGATTCATCCTGGAAGGTGTCCCTGGCCTGTGTTCCACTGCTGATAATCCCTGGATACCTTAAGCAGGTCAAGATACTTGGTCAGTTTGGAGAAAGTTCTTAAATTATGTGGTTTGTAGCTGGAGCTTTGTGGCTGTGACTCTTGATTTCCTGCAAGGGATAAGGGTGGACTGGGATGTGTCACTTGGAATGTTCTCCTGGTGCCCCACTGTGTGCACAGTCTGTGTTCACATCTGATCCCACTTGGAATGCAGTTTCTTTAGTTAATGTGCTGGGTTGGCATTTCTGGTTGTGGAGGGTTGACCTTGGGGCCAGATGTGCTTCCAGCTGCTCATTCCCTCTCCTCACCAGGACAGAGGGAGAAAACAGGAGGAGAAAGCTCATGGGAATCAGTTACTGTTCATGGGAATCTGTCACTGTTACCAGTTACTGTTCATGGGCCAAACAGGCTTGACTGGGGAGAAAAGTTAAATAATTTGCTGACAAATCAAAGGGAATTAAAGAGCAACCAAGTCAAAAATTGAATTCCCTTTCCCAGTCCCCCCTTCCACAGAGGGTGCAGGGTGGGGATGGGGTGTTGCTTCCTGCCCTCTATCCCATTTTGCTGTGGAATTGCTGAGCACTTTTGGGCTCACTCACAAGTACCTCCTTTTGTGTTTTCCCGAAGAACTGGCACATCCTGCTGCTGGCACGCCCTCCCCACAGACACACAGCATTCCACACAGTTTCCCACACATCCCCATGCACTTTTAATCAAAATATTTTTTTTAAAAAAGCACCAAACAACCCTTTCAACAATAGTGTAGCTCTGCATATCCCCACTTGGGAATTTCTCTTGGGATCCAGCATCACTCAGCGCTCGCTGCAGCATTCCTGATACAACACCATTTTCATTTAGGAAGTTTTTATGGTGCAACATCCTTTGATCTTTCAGAACAGCATTTCTGGTGTGGCTCAGTGGCTTCACTGCTCTGCCAGCCCCTGACCTTACCTGCCCAACCTCCACTGTGCTTTCCTAGCACCACTCTGAAGTGTGTTGGATTATGGAGCTGCTGCAGCTTCCTGGGCTGTGTTTTCAGAGCAGTTTGGTGTGTCTCCAGCCCAAGAGAAGCAGTTGGTGTCACCCTGGCAGGGAGGACAGTGCCCTGGTAACTCCTCACCATGCCAGCCAAATTGGGGTGTTGCTTGAGCCAACAAATTCCTGCCTGACTCAGGGCAGGTGGCTGCCCAGCATCTGGAGGGGGAGCTCCTGCTCCCTGCTGACATTCCCATACTTATCTGGGGCATTGGCCACACCCTGGGGGGAAGATCTTGGTCATTTCCCTCTCACTGACTGGCCATGACTCTCTGCAAACATTACTGGTCATGGACATGACTGAAGCTGGAAAGAGCTACAGAAAGTTTCTGTGCTGATTGTCAGTTTTCATACAAAACATTTATTTTAGAAAGTTGCATGTAAAGTTCTACACAGGGTTGCCATTTCTCTTGTAAAAAAATACCAAAAAACATAAACCAAACCAAATTTTAAATTGTCTCTCAAATGGTAAAGGAGTTGCTCATTCTCAGGAACCCACATCCAGTAAGACTTCAGTGTGCATTTTGGTAGGAGAAACTGCAGGAACAGAGTTCAGTGGAGGAAAAGGTTCTACATGTACATATTTACATCATTTTCCACCACATTTACTTTCACCACCACAACTGCAGAACCACATTAGCCCCTGGGATAGATCTCCTCCTCCTCCACCCTGTTTAAATGCCCACACGATGCTGCATCACAGAAGTAGCTGTTTTTAAAGGCTTATTTAATGGACTTGGGCCACTTTTGGGGCTTCTGGACTGAAAGCTGCCTGTAAGAAATTTTAAATTTGGGTAATGATTGTCTGAAGAGTGATTGGAAGTCTCCTGAGCAAGCTCTGCTGTCAGACATACACTGTGTCTTCCTACCCTCAATGTTCCTGAGGGAAGAATTCCATTCTTCAGCAACATAAAGTTCAGTTTCTAAACTTCTTAAAGCAAAAGCAGATGGCTCAGTGTATAAATATATCCAGCACCTGGATTCTCAGTCACAAAAATAGCACCCTTTATAGAACAGAAAACAGATCAACTATGAAGCAATTCCCTGCTGGCCTTAAGATCCAACACTGTCACCAAGAGCTTTATCTTCATCCTCTTCTTCCTCACCATCATCATCGTCTTCCCCCACTTCTCCATCTCGCTTCTCTTTTTCAAGCATTTTTAGGTATTTGCTTGCCAGGATCTTCTTTGGTAAGATATCTGGAAGGCAGAATTGTTGCTTTTATGGCTGGTTTGAATATTTACGTTGCCTCCTTAGTAGTGCTGCATCCAAACCACTCATGGAATGAAGTCAAAAAGAAATATTAATATTTTTAACAAAGCTTAAGTGAATAACCAAGTAAAGCAGTCTGACCTACACAGCTGTAGGAGGGAATTACCCACTTATGCTACAAGTAACCAAACATAAGGATTGTATTTTACAACTCATTACTGGCAACTGTTTTTGCTGTGTGCTGATGTACAGCATTTATTTGATGTAAATTAGTGCTCCACTGCCTTGGATCCAACAACCCAGCTGTCCAATTTATGTCCCAGTAGAAATGATTTGGGTTTTTTTCTGCATTAAGATACTTGTTCAGGACAATAATGGACCTGAGACAATGCAGAACTGTGTGCTCAGGAAGTATGTCCATGAGGAACCCAGAGAGAGACTGGACTAGGAGCATCTTATCCTTGAGCTGAGTGTTAGACCACAAATCCAAGTACCAGGAAAAACTGCATGCAACACACATGTGTGTGTACATATATCTAAAAGCAGGGAGAGACCATATAATGAAGGCCTTTTTCTCAAAACTTACAGATTTCTATGCATCATTTTTGGACCATATAACTTCTCACCTAAAGATGTACAATGATCTTTCATAGGCTGAAAGCTTTAAGTGGAATTGCTGTAAATTAAGAAATCCTTAAGGCAATATCCTGAGAATTATATGTAGTAGTTATATAAATTAGAAGCAACAGAAAAGAAACCATTAACAAGAAATGTTTTCAGAGATGTAGTGTCTGATATGCAGGACATCAGAGCCTGGCAGCA
>JAWWLZ010000082.1:147732928-147761355 GCA_035041345.1 Poliocrania exsul | reverse complement strand
ATCAGGAAGAAATTCTTTGCAGAGAGAGTGCTCAGGCATTGGAATGGGCTGCCCAGAGAGGGGGTGGATTCTCCAACCCTGGAGGTTTTTAAGGTGAGACTGGTTGTGGCACTGAGTGCCATGATCTGGTAATCAAAGTGGGGTTGGATTAAGTGTTGGACTTGATGATCTCAGAGGTCTCTGCCTTTCAACTGATTCCATGACCTCCTTATCAAGTTTGTTTCAACCTTAAGCCTAACAGGTCTTTCACTAAATTCCACCTCACTAATTGCCAGTCTACATATCTTAGAATCCTTCAGGTTGAAATGGACTCTAAGATCATCAGATCCCTTCACCCAGCACTCAAAGCTCATCACTAACCATGTCCCTGAGCACCACACTGCACCTCTGTTAAATCCCTCCAGGGCTGGGGACCCTCCATCTTCTCTGGGCAGCCTGTTCAGTGCTTGACTTGGCAAAGAAAACTGTGTTTGCATCTTCTTAGGACATTTTGCTACTTAAACATTGTTTTTCACGTTGTTGGGAAAACTCACATTGAACTCATTAATATCCTTTGAAACTCCATGCAAGGCAGTGCTGAGGTCCTGGCACAGAAATTGTGGATGCTCCATCTCTGGAAGTGTTCAAGGCCAGGTTGGATGGAGTTCTGAGCAACCTGGGCTAGTGGGAGGTGTTCCTGCCATGGCAGGATGATCTGGATGATCTTTGAGATCCCTTCCAATCCAAACCATTCTATGATTCAATCTCACAGTCTGTAAATCCCAGTACAGTATCATGGAATGAAAGTTTTGTGCTTTACAAGATTAGAGACATAAAAATCAATACAGTAGTTTCTTGCTTTCATAGCCTGAGATTTCAAGATTAGATTTAATCTTCAAGGGATGAAAATCTTTAACTTAGTAAACCAATACATTTTGGAAGTTGGCATATTGTTGGGTTCTTTTTATGCACATGAAGATCTTGTTGAATATCTTCCATACAACGTGGAGCTGTTTAGCTGTTACTGCCTGTTTTGGCTGTTTACTTGTTAGTGCCACTGACAAATAAAGTTGTTGCAGAATTCCATCTTTGCAGTTGGACCAAGCCTGAGCCTTCCTGGCAGTAAAAGCTGTCATGTGCAAAATCCTTGGCCTTCTGCAGTGCTGGAGATGTCTACATTTTTTCCCCCCCCCTTGCTATTTTTCTTAAACTCAGCCACACACTTTAAAATTTCAATTAAACCAGTTTCCCTGTCTTTCCCCTGGCAATGGCAGCTCTCAGAGGAGGAGAAGATCCAGCGCTACAGCATCCTGTCGGAGCTGTATGAGCGCATCGGGTTCCGCCGCAAATCGGCCTTCTTCAAGCGCATCGCGGCCATGCAGTGCGCGGCGCCGAGCATTGCCGAGCCCGGCTGGAGGGCCTGCTACCAGCTGCTGCTGGAGACCCTGCCGGGCTACAGCCTCTCCCTGGACCCCCAGGACTTCACCAAGGGTAGGTGCTCTGGGTGAGTGGGTGTTGTTACAGTAGGTCACTTAATTTCTGTAAGTTAGCTGAGAGATTTTGTATTGAACCAGAAAACTTGTCTGCACATCAAGCAGTGGGTGAATGTCATGACTGATCTCCACTAACACAGTTGTCAATTGAGCCCCTTAGGGGCTTTCAGGGGCTTCAACCCCTATCAAATAAATCACTTGACTGCATCTAATTTTGTGTGGGTTTCTCGTAGTTTATTTCTCTGTCCTCTTCATCATGGGTTACAGTGGTTGTGAGGAGAAAAGAGTGAAGAGGAGAAAAAGGGGAAAGGGGGCAACTATGTTTACATTAACAATATTTAAACTATTCTTCACAGAATCCCAGACTATCCTGAGTTGGAAGGGACCTACAAGGATTGTCAAGTCCAACTCTTAAGTTAATGGCCCACACAGGGGATTGAACCCATGACCTTGGCATTATTACAACCAAGTTTAACCAACTGAGCTAATCGTACAAGAATATTCAAGTTTCAGGAGGGACTGTATTCAGAACTACTTTTTCACACAGTTACACACAATCTTCAAACCTATACACACTATGCAAACTATCCAGCATCACACAGCTACAGCTAATTATTAAGTAATACATATTTCCTAAAAATGCTAGATTCTAGTCTTAATGGAACTTATTCTAACTTTATAAAAGAACTCTATTGATATTACTCCATGGGGCTTCTGAAGGCTTCATTTCTGACTTCTGCACCAGCTCAAGGTCTCCAGACAAATTCCATTCTTATCTTAGAAGCTGGCACCTGCAAACTTGTCTTTGGTTTGCTAGCTTGAATATGTATGAATCCTCTAACAGGTTAACACTGTGCCTAAAGTGTTGTTTCAGTTCTCCTGGGGATGGTCCTGTGCAGGCCTGAGAGTTGGACCTGATGATCCTTATGAGTCCCTTCCAAGTGGGTATATTCTGTGATTCTGTACTAATTTCAGATTTCTGCAAGCCACTGCTGAATGTGTTGCCTTGTTCCTCTGGAATTATGTTTCATTTATGAAAGCTTCATTTCTAAAATTTTTCAGAAATGTCTTGGTTTTGATTGTGCATTTCTCAGTACAAAAAAGAAAAAAGGTCATGTTGATTGTGCATTTCTCAGTACAAAAAAGAAAAAAGGTAATAAATTTTTAGCTTAGAATATTTTTGCAAGTAAAAGTGCCTGCAAGTTTTGTATCAGAAATTGTATTTCCTTTGATATTTGCTGCTGTTTGATCTTACAGTGAAAGAATAAAGATTCTTTTATGTATTTTTGTGTACAGACACACATACATACATATAATGTAATTATATCTGTATGTGTAGGGTCAAATATGTCACATTTTCCCACAGGTTAGATCAGAGACATCTAATATGCAGCTTGGGAACTCCTTTTGAATAAACCTTCTTGTGTAGCCCAAACCCTTTCCCTCTGTTGTATGGCAGGTTTGGGGACCATTCCCAAATGTTGCAGCTGCAGGAGAGGAGCAGCAGGCAGAGGACTGAGCTGTGTTTGTGGATGGGTAGTGTTGGGTTTCTAAAACCAGTGGGATTTAGCAGCCACTCAAAAATTATATGTGAGAGGAGGTAGAAGATGCCAAGTGAACTAGATGGAAAGAAACAGAGTGGAGGAGGAAGGAATGGGCTGGGAAAACTACCCCATGGCCTGGGATGGGACTGTGTTGGGAGAAGAGGCTGTAAAGCTTCTGAAGTAATGATTAAAAAACCCAAAAAAATGACATAATTGGTGTTTGTCTTTCATTTTTACCTCACCTTTATATTGCATTGAAGTGCTTTGTCTGATTTTTACCCCAAAAATGGCTCTTTTAGAGGCACATGGAAAGATGACTGTAAACTTTGAGCTGCTTGATAGAAATGACATTTCACACATGAAGAATAATGAGACTCTTGTGTGCAAAATATAAACTCTCCAGGTTTGGCTGCAGTAAATATTCCTGCAGCAGTTTGCCAAATGATGAAGGGTGATATTAGAAGGAAGGCTGATGAGAAGTTTATGAAGTATTGCACATCTTGGAATATCTGTTATTTAAAAATTAATGCTCTTGCTCACTACTAAAAGCAGGTTAAGTTTCATGAAGAGGGCTGCATATTATGGTTTTGAAGGAAAAGTTATGATGATCTATTTATTGTTACCACAGACATTTTGCAAATATGAAATAATTCATAGTATAAAACTTAGGTTTTAAAGACTGAAAATCAGGATATGTGCCTCTTGTTCTAACGTTTTAGTGCTTTTTACTGACTTCTATAGGCCAGGAAGGCATTTAGAGAAAATGTCTCTTCCTTGGTTCTTAAAGAGAGTTAAGAATTACTTGAGTTTTCTTTTTTTCCACAAGGATATGTGGTGATAGGACAAGGAGGAATGGATTCAAAGTGACAGAGAGTAGGTTTAGATTGGATATTAGGAAGAAATTCTTTATTATGAGGGTGGGCAGGCCCTGGAACAGGTTTCCCAGAGAAGCTGTGGCTGCCCCATCCCTGTAAATGTTCCAGGCCAGGTTGGATGGGGCTCTGAGCAACCTGGGACAGTTGAAGGTGTCCCTGCCCATGGCAGGAGCGTTGGAACAAGATGATCTTGAAGGTCATTTCCAACCCAAACTGTCCTGTGGTTCCATTATTTCTATAAAAATTAAAGTTTCTTTATGAAGTGAATTTGTTGTCCAGAGAATTTAAAATAAAATATAAAACTTCAAAGGTTTTATGTATAATTTTGTTCTTCCTCCATGGGAAGCATTAATGTTGGAATTCACACACTTTCAGGCTAGCAAACCAGACAAGTTTGCAGGTGCCAGCTTCTAAGATAAGAATGGAATTTGTCTGGAGACCTTGAGCTGGTGTAGAAACGAGAAATGAAGCCTTCAGAAACTCCACAGAGTGACATTATTAGAGCCCTTTTATAAAGTTAAAATAGGTTGCATTAAGACTGTTTAGATCTAGCAATTTTTAGGAAATATGTATTACTTGATAATTAGCTGTAGCTGTGTGATGTTGGATAGTTTGCATGGTGTGTGTAGCTTTTAAGGTTGTGTGTAACTGTGTGAAAAAGTAGTTCTGAATATAATCCCTCCTGAAACTTGAATATCCTTGCACAAGGACAGTTTAAATATGGTTAATGTAAACATAGTTGCACCTTTCTCTCTTCCCCTTCTTCTGCTCCTCTTCCCTTCTCTCCACAACTGCTTTGTAACTGTAACTCATGACAAAGAGGGCTGAGAAATAAACTAACAGAAAACCGCATAAAATTAGATGCAGTCAAATGATTTATTTAATGATAGGGGTTGAAGCCCCTGAAAAGCCCCTAAAAGGCTCAATTGAGAACTGTGTCTGTGGAAATCAGACATTGTGATACATTAACTTCATTTTCTGAATGTTAATGATACCTTTATTAGTTGATAGACAAGCACATAAACCACAAAATGATTTCATGTTTAGGTATTCAAGCAAACTCAAAAGATCCTAATTTTTGTTTTGAGTACAAGACTTGAATTTTGTAATTCCCAGTTCCATTGAGTGGTTGTTGTGAGTGACATAAAATTACTGCTTACTATATGAAGCAAACCAACCAAATGAATGTTTTTTGGTGAGCTGTGCCTCCCAGGAGTGCTGATGACCCCCTGTTCCCTGCAGGCACCCACCGGGGCTGGGCAGCGGTGCAGATGCGGCTGCTCCACGAGCTGGTCTACGCGTCCCGCAGGATGGGCAACCCTGCCCTGTGCGTGCGCCACCTCTCCTTCCTGCTCCAGACCATGCTGGACTTCCTCTCTGACCAAGGTAGGGCTCCAAAACAAGGAGATGTCTGCACTTGCTTCTGTCCTGTGTGAAGGTCAATAATAACGATCCCAGTCCTGGGGATGAAAACTGGAATAGCTTTATTGAACACCTGACACTCAATTTAAGGTTTCAGGGCAGCACATGCTAACAGGGAGGAAGGGTTATGGTAATTGAGGGAGGTATTATTTTAATTTGAGAATTGCACAATACTTGCTAAGTTACAGAAACAGTCACTGTCCTGTTATCTCAAGGATTCACATGAGGGGAAGAGAGCAAGGGGTTACAACATGGTCTGATAACATTCGTTCCAGAGTTATGTTAAGACAGGAGACAACTTATCTTCAAGTTGAGCATAGAATCATAGAATTGATTGGGTTGGAAAAGACCTCTGAGATCATCAAGTCCAACCCTTGGTCCAACTCCAGTCCCTTTACCAGATCATGGCACTCAGGGCCACGTCCAATCTCACTTTAAAAACCTCCAGGGATGGTGAATCCACTACCTGGCATCACCAGGTCTTTTCTGTTCTTGGTGATGGAATTTCTTTTAACCTTTGTTGACCAAGGCTCTCTGTTCAAGCTTATCAGTTTCTTGCTGTTTGGATGCTAAATTTCAGAACCCGACAGTCCTGCAGTCAGAGAGGGGGATTGTGTGCTGAAATGCACTTAATTTGGGCAGTGACAGAGTTCTGCGTGTGCCTGAGGTGGGTTGTGGATGGGAATCAGCGACAGAGAGTTGAGACAATATGATCTTTAAGGTCAGCCCAAAGCAGTCTGTGTTTCTAACTTTGAGAAGCTGAATGTGATGGACTTGAGTTAAACTGTTTAACTAGGACAGTGGGCTTAAGTTTCTCAAAGTTTCTTTCAACTTGGTTGCAATAATGCCAAGGTCATGGGTTCAATCCCCTGTGTAGGCCATTGACTTAAGAGTTGGACTCGATGATCCTTGTGGGTCCCTTCCAACTCAGAATAGTCTGTGGTTCTGTAATAAATTAATGGGATTTAATACATTTGTCAGTGGAATGAATGTGTCTGTGGATGATTTTTCAGAAATAGGATGTGTGTGAAGACCCTTCTGTAGGGAAAGGACCTTGCAGCATTTACAGGATCACCTGGAAAAGCCTGAAGTGACAAATGTGGTGTTTGTGTTATGTTCTTTAGGAAAAATATTTCAGACTGACTAGTTCATTACCCAGCTTAATGAGACCAGTGAGCTTAGTGAGTGCTGAAAAGCAATTGGTTTTGCTTCTCAGTAAGCTGGGTAAAAAGTGCATTTTTTCTGGTTATCCCCTTGTTTACATAAAGAGGATGGGAGTGAAAAAGTGTGTTGGTTTTTTTTTTCTTTTCTCCTTCAGTTATGGCCAAGTGTCTCTCCTTGGTGACTTCAGCAGCAGAGAACTTTGCTGCCAAGCTTTAGGTCTTTGCCTGCCTAATACCCTCTTTTTAGTGGCTCAAATCAGTAGTGGAGGAAGAACTGGTAAACTGGAACAAGTGATCTTTCTGTCTGTAGATCATATTGGTTGTCAAAAGGTCCTTGGATTTTCCAGGATTTCTAATGAAGCTTTGTTGATGTAGGTGTGGAAAGTTTGGCTGGAAATAGGTGTTCAACTCTTCCACTCTGCATGTCCACATATATTGCTAACCCCTAATCCTAAAAAGGTTTGAAATATTTAAGAGAAGCAACTGTTGTGTTTTTTGCCTTCAGACATTGCCAGGGTAAAGCTTCCAGTTCCATAAGACCTGTGACAGATAACTGGGATGTTTTGTGTCTTTGAGAAATCAAACTAAATGTTCTCCCATGTGTTTGAGAAGTAGCTGAATCTTTTTTGTCCTTCTGTCCTGAATACATCCAAAATAGACCTTACTGTTGAGTTTGGTGTCTGTTACTGATATTCTGTTGCTCAGACATGGTTAGTGATGATCCAGACAACCTAAAGAGTGCCTGACAGTGCCAGAAATGTATCCCTGCCTTGTCATTTGTTTGTAATCCTTCTGAGTTGGTTTTGAGTGATCACAGAATCATTAATGTTGCAAAAGGCCTCCAAGATCATCACGTCCAACCTGATGTTGTGCAAAGGTCCACTGAGCATAGAAAATTGTTTCCAATTTATAGTTCTTCTAAATATCTCAGAATATCAGAAATAA
This sequence comes from Poliocrania exsul, assembly GCA_035041345.1. NCBI lineage: Eukaryota > Metazoa > Chordata > Aves > Passeriformes > Thamnophilidae > Poliocrania > Poliocrania exsul. The sequence continues at coordinate 147,753,934 of JAWWLZ010000082.1, read as the reverse complement.
GTAAAGCAACAAACCCACTGCAGTCTTGAATTGCAGTAAAGGGCAAAAGCAACATGACTGAATCCATAGGATTCTGTTACTTGCTGGGAACTGTTTCCCTTAACTGTTAAAAAGATTTTGTAATTAATATTCTCCTCTGATAAGCACAGAACTGAAACATCCAGGTTTCCTTAACCAGGTGAAGGTTTAATTAGGAAACACAAATAACACAGTGGCACTGGAGTTCAAGAATGCTACAATTTTACGATTTTTCTGTGCTGCAAAGGAAGTTGCCAAGTTATCAGTTACTGGGTAGGGGAAAACTCACTCTTTTGAAAATAAGTTTTAATTTGAATGTGTTCTTTCTCAGATAAACTTCCTTTTTTTAAAGCTTGTTATGGATAATATGCCAGATCCTGTGCTTGTATTTAAAGTTTGGGTGGTTTGCAGATCATCTTTAATAATAGAATAAATAGAAGTGAAAACTCTGAAGCTGAGAGGAAGTTACCAGCTAAACATTTGGCACTGGAACTTGACCTTCTAACCCTTTTTCTCTCAGGTTTAGCTGCTTCCAGACACAGAAAAGGAATATTTTCTGGTTTGTTTATCTAATTCTGTTCATTCACCAGTGCAGTTGAAGTTGGGGTACTGGGACTTCAGAAAACAGAAAAAATGGTTTATTCTTCAAGTAGAAATTCAGCAGATGAGATTTAGTTGTTACAATGAAATCTAGATCTATTAATTAGGTCTTACTTCTATTCATGGGACACAAAAGAATAGTCAAACTGGTTTGTGTTTAAAATAAAATTTAATGTTCTAATTGAATGACACTTTAAAATAAAACTCTTCTTTGTGTTTACTTGAATTTACTTTAATCTGCAGCTAAGCAGCCTGACAAATCAAAATAGAAAGTATCATCAAGCAAATGAGAGATGTCAGTCACTATTTTAACAACATGGAAGCCAAGAATCTGGGTTAAAATTGTGCTATTTAGTTACATAAATATATAAAATACATTCTTCTGCTCAGCAAGAAGAGGCACCACATTCTACATTAAACTTCTAATCTCAAGCCATTATGTTTTAGTGTTAACAAGCCCTTGAGAATCACTTTCTTTAAATAAGAATTAAAATGTGCAATTGCAAAGCTGCTTGGTATTAAATCTCTCTTTGGCATAATGCTTTTTGAAACAAATCTGTGTGTGCAGCTCAGTGAATTGGAGTTGGGGAAGGTCAGATACTCAGGGAAAACTCCAGTTTTACTGTGGGTCTGTCCTGATAATACTCTCAGTGCTTAAAAGGAGCACAGTTTGTTTTGTGTGCAAAGATTGTTTGTTGGTTTGTCTGTAACAGCCTCTCTAAACACAGAATAATTGGAAAGAGCACCTGAGGAGCTGTGATGTTCTCTCACCAGTCACAGTATGGGATGAAACTAGGAATGCTTCATTCTTTTTTTGGTTTTGTTTTGTTTTGTTTGTTTGTTTTTTGGACTCGTTCAGTTTGTTCAAGATCCTCAGAGTTTGGCTGTTTCATTATTTAGGAAATAATGTGCACTTCCCAGTGCTTCTCAGTGTAGCTCTGCCAAGGTCTGGGGATCCCTGTTGTGCTTGAGTTCTTTCCAACCTTCTAGTGAGGTGACAGCCTTCACATCTGAGGTCTCACTGCTCTTTCTGTTGTGTACTTAATTAATTAAATACTCTGTGATGATTCTGCATTAAACACACAGGAGTAATTTTTCACTGCTGACCAGTGTTCTGGTTGTCTTTATTCCTGAGTTGGCAGTAGGTGATGGAGAACTGCACTCCTGGAATATTGTCGTGTGCCCTCCTGTCCTTCCTCTGCGTGGCTGATTCTTAAATTATGGGATATTACTTGAGCTCCAGCTGCACCCTCTCTAACCAGACTTTAGGGCAGAGTTTGGCTCCCCAGGCAGTTTGCCCAGGATTTGGGATTTTGGAGGATAAAATGAAGGTGCACCTTGGCCTTTGGACACCAGTTTGACCTGTTTATCCTGGACAGTCAGCAGGCAAAGGTGACAAGACAAATGAGGTATTTTTTTCTTCTCTCCATCATGGTATTAGTTTTGGATGCAGCCAACGTGACTGTCTGGGGTCTCTTGGGACCCTTTAGGTGCTTCTCCAGCCAACTGGGTTGTCATCAGAGGTACCACTGCACAATTAGCAAGGCCTTTGGTATCTCAGAACCTCTGTTCTTCTCAATCAAGTCCCCTGGATCAACAGGAACACTCTCCTTAGAAGCAGAGCCACCTTGGCTTTTCTGAAGAGCAGCCATGTGGCCTCTCATGTGTGCACACATTCACCTTTCAGCACTAGGAAGACACAATAGTGGAGATCAGGTAATCCAGAATGTTTCTGTGATGGTCTTTGCCTTTGGCCTCTTCAGCAGCAGCAGTGACCAAAAATAGAGGCCACATTCCACTGCCATGACCACAAAATACCTGTCAGGGTGACAAGTCAGATACACTTGTTCCAGTTTTGCTGATTTTTGGTGCTTCTTAGCCCGCCAAATATAAGACTTGGAACAATTTTAGCATGTTGATCTTTCTCCTCATGTCATGTTTTAGCCTTAGCAAGCTAAAAATGGTGTCTCAGGCTTCATTACAAATACCCCTGTGACAGAGGCATGTCCTGCCCAGAGTGGCTGCTCATCCTGCTACTCATTCTGCTGAAGGACAGGAAATCTGGAGTGAAAGGCTTTGTACAGGAAACACCTGGAGTGGCTGAGATGATTCCTTGGTCAGGAGCTGTTCTTGTGCTTTGTATCACACAGTGACTGCCTGCCATGGCTGTGCTTGGACAGGGGATGATAAAAGCACAGCCCTACCTAAGAAAAAGGCTTCTGTTCCTTTCCAAGGTTTTGTGTTGAATTTTAAGAAATATTCTTAGTTTTCTAAATGTCGTTGGTGAGATTCCACACTCCATGGTGGCAGGATTCTGTCCTCACTGCAGTACTGGCTCTTCAAAGTCCCAGGACACACTGATCCATGCCATGCAAACCTCAGAAGTTTTAGGTTTGGCTTCAATCTGTTTCCTCATGAAGACAATCTCTCACCTTCCAGAAGATGTTTATACTCAGCCTGTACTGAGAGCTTTGTAACTAATAAAGAATTTCTGCCCAAATTTCTGCTGAATGCAGTTTCAGTTCCCCTTGTCCTCTGGATGAGTTGGGAAGGACGTATCAGTGTTGGCTGGGCAGACCCCATGGTGGCTTGACAACTTGGGGCTGTTGGTGGTTGAGGGACTTTCACACCAGTGATCTGAGAGCACTTCCAGAACCTTTTCCTGCTCCTTCCCAGCCTGCTGTGCTCAGGTCGTGGCTGGTGTGTCACCTGCCAGGGTGAGGTTGTGCCTTTGGCAAAGCAGTGATGAGCTTGATCTAAGGAAAGATCCCCAGCCCTTGTTTGTCTCCAGAAATGATGGTGAGCCCCATTTGGGGGTGTCAGACATGGTGTCTACAACTCCTAACACACACCTTTCCATCTCACAGATGGAAAGAGGACGCTGTGTGGTATTTTAGATGGTTTTATTTATAGGACAGGTTGCATATGCATCCACTTGGTGTTCTTTCACTTCAAATTGCTGTGTACAAATAAGGAAATACAAGAAATAAGGAGGAATATTAAACTGTGCTCATGAAAAGTGACAGCTGGACCAAAAGCAAGTGTGACAATGCCCTGAAGTGTAACCCTTTGTAACCCTCCTGCCAAGCAGCAGTAGGGACCAGACTCACTTTCTGAGGATCTTTGCTTGAAACAGGAACTTGAATTTCCATCTGAACCTGGGAAAATGGAATGAAGCTGCACAGGCTCTTGGTGAGCTGTACTTGCTCCCAGGGGTTTGACTTAATGGCATTTCACTGGAGAAGGGGTTAAGAGGAGCCTGTGAGCCTGTAAATACCTGCTGCTCCTCTGGAGCAGGGAATGGTTTAAATCCACCTCCTTCTGAGGGACTGCTGAAGCAGATTGTGACTCTGTTCTTGCCATATCCTGGTCTCTTGTTTATGTCTTGATGTGACTGTAATTTTCCCTGTGTTCAGACACTGTACCATGAGTTCCTGAGGTGTTCAGCTCATCATTTGAATTGGAGCTGGTTGGTCACCACTTCCCCCCATTTCTGTTTGCCATTTCTCCTGCCTATTCCCATAGTGCTGCTCCTATTATTTTTTTCCTATTCTTCATATCTAGGTTAGGTGAAACACCATTATAAGTATTAAAAATCAAGACAGAAGCTCAGAAAAGATTTTGAGGTGTAACTTTTTGAACTCATGAAAACTAAGTAACTGACTTCACATAGAAGCAGGAAGCCTGCCAGGACTGAAAGATAATCGAGGTATAGAAGGAGACATTGTGTATCAGAGAATTTGTATCAAGGTTTTCTTTTTAAGAAAGGAAGATTCCGAGGCTGGTCCTGCCTCTACAGAGAATAAATCCATGGAATTATTTCACAGTGTAATTAGAAATGGTTTATGGTGGGGAAGTGAACTGGAAAATGAGTTGTGATAAATTTCAGGTAAGAGGTAAAGTTCAAAGATGATAAAAGAATTTTAACTTTAAATAGCTGAACTACAAACAGTTGCAGTTAAGGGATTCCTTAAATTATTTTCATTCTCATTATAGAATTAAAAATGGCAAACACATCCCTGCATATTTTTAAGAGTTCAGAGAGGTCTGGAAATCCTTCTACCTGAGGTGTTTGTGTCTTAGTTATCCCAGTGATCCTGAGCATCCCAGTGATTCTCTGGACAGGATCCAGCACTCCCTTTACAGGTGTTTGTCTGTCTTGATACTGACTGGATGTCTGACCTGATCATCAGCACTTCTCTGGAAGGGAGTGGAACCAAATTCTATCATCTGAACCCCTCTGGAGTCCAGTAAATTGACCTCTCTACTGGGTACATTATAAGAAACTGTAGTAAATAGGTGTATATTTGTAATAATTGTGATCTAAGGGGAAAGAGCTGGAAGATGCTTGAAGCCTGACTTATTTCCAAGGAGTGATGGAGCATTTAAATGAGTGTGATTTAGTTAATGCAATGTTCCTGAATTATAAAGAAAACCTTTTGGTACATTGATTAATTAATGATTAGAAAAAATGGAAGAAAACAGTAAGTGAATGAGTTTAGGCTGTTGAGGAAAGAGTTTATTAGTCACGTGCTCAGCAATAACAGAAACATCTCTGTATAATCAACACAGTTTGCAGCACAATTCCAAACACAGCCCCCCCAACGCAGCCACTGGGGAGAAAATGAACTCCACCCAGCCCAAACCAGCACACTTGCCAAAACAGGTGTGAGGTATTAGAAAACAGGCAAAATAGACATTATCCCAATTCCTCACTCAGCCAGAGTCGTTTAGAAGAGTTTCTTCATTGTTAGAATGTTTCTTGACAGCGGAAAATAAGAGATCCTGTGTTAAACCTGCCCTTAGAAAGTCTGCTGATGCTGTCACAGGGAATCCCTCAGTGTGTGTATAAAGTACCCACAAACTGCTTTGCTCTGTAGCTTCTCTTTTGTGCTTTCAATTAGTGCCTCTTCAACTGCAGTTAAATTAGGACAGCGTTTCTCCCAAGGGCCTCCATGGTGTGTAAATTCATTTTTAGAAAGGTGAAAGTTAGTGATTTCAAGGGCTGGATAAAATGAAGCTTTGATCAAACTGAACAGAGGATGTTGCAGATTAAAACTTGATGTAAACTTCTGAGATTTCCTTGACTGACACTAATGAACTGGTTTTAATGCACTGCATTGGATTTTAGTTGACAAAGTAACTGCAAGTTGATTTTGCCCAACTAATAAACCTTTCAAAAAGGAGCTGTTCTGGTTGGTTCTTGTAAAATTCAAATGAACTGATTTCATGATGGAGACAATCTTCCATGTAATTACCAGGGAATATTTATAGCAGCTTGGTAGGTTCTTAGCCATTAATTTGAAATATTTTACAGCTTCAGCATCGTGCCATATCTTACCTGTATACATATATATAACAAAGTGTGTGTGTGTGTGTATATATATATATATATATATATATATATATATAAAAATGTAATTGAACAGACCTGTCACCTCGTGTGTTTGATGTATAGCAGTGGCACAGTATGGTGTAAGGTGGAATATATTAAACAAGCCTGAATGTAAATGCTTTCTGACACGTTGTAATGAAAGACTTTGGGGATTGTCATGAGGTAGGAGGAGGCTCCTTACAAGTCATTTTATTCTTCTTATTCATCATAGTACTGTGACCTTTGCTGCTTTTCATCTAGGGCTGTTTTCTTCAGTTTTATGCTATCAAATTCCAACATAGTTCTGTGTTCTTGTTTATCTGCAACACTGTTTCTTGTTTTTTTTAAACCCCATCTCTTAAAATCTCTCTCTGGAATTTGTGTTTTCTAGACACAAGCTGACTTATTTAGCAACTTTGCTCAAACTGCTTTATTAAGAAGTTGTAATTTGTTTTCCTGAAATATGTGTTTTTCAGAGTGTGATTTTTTTTTTTAAAGTGGAATAAATAAATGGAGTAAAGTGCAATGGGGATAAAAAATTTAAATTCATTTGCATAGCACAAAATTAGAAAACCAACATTTTTTTAAGTCATATGTTGTATAGAAGAGAAAAAATACTGTACTGGGAATCAAATGTTTAGGATTTACAGAGAGACCAGAAAGTCTTGCACACGTGATTTACCTTTGCTTAGACTTGTTATTGATGAGGTACAAACCAAACCTCCAGCCAAAATCATAGGTAAAACAGCAGGTCACTCCTTACAGTAGAATGCTACATTTCTGTGACAAAATTTCCTGATAATTTATTTAAAGTCACTCGTTACCAAAATGAGGTTTCTCAGGTTTAGCTCAAAATTCCTGTCTTTGTGTGGGTACCTCTGATCTCAAAGAAGCCTCACTGGATTAACTGAGGGAAAAGATACAAGTGTGCAAATGAAGACACTTTGGCAAAGTTTTTATTGTAGAAAACAAAAGATTCCTTTGGGGAAGATGTACTTTAATTGGCAATATGAAGATGTGAAGAGTTTGTGCTGTATTTTTAAGAGTTTTTGTACCAGAGGAGGCTATTTTAGGAAGTGCTGTGTTTCTAAAATTCAAATAAATTTTGTACAATACTTAACAGACTCAGTACTGCTCTCTTTAGCCTAAACCCAGAGGAAGGCACTGGAGTCAAGGCTGCTGTTGAAAGTGGCACTTTAGATGGAAAAGAAATATCTCTATTTAAAAGAGGATCATCCCTGTCCTTTGGTGACCTCCCTGTACGATTTGAGTGTGACTGGATGTGTAAGAGCAGATGAGCAGGATAGGAGTGATCCTGAAGAAGGATGAGAAAACTCAGCTGTATGTTAGGATAGAGAGCTGACATAGTTTCATTTTAAGTTTTCAGGCAAGTTTTTAGTTTTTGAAACAGTTAAACTGCCCTTTTCTCAAGCAAGAGTCTCTTTGTGTCACTAGTGGAGGCCTTGAAACTTTGAATGATGATAAACCTCTCTGGCCAACTTCCCATGACTTCCCATAGCAGTATCTTGGGAAAAATGTTGCTCTTGCCTCTTCTGTCTCTGCTTCTTTCACCCAAAATACCAAATCAGATGTTTTTATCAGGTGTGCCACTGGCTTTGTGATTTTTACAAAACCTACTTGCTCACAAGCAGCTTGGCAGCAGTCCTGGGCTTTTTTATGGCTATAGAAATTATCTGTGCCTAATTTGCTCCACTTTTCATAAAGGTAGATCTTCTGGTGTTTCTGAACATGAAAAAATGGTTGATGTTCTTCAGTCATTTATATGCTGATTTTATATGTACAAAATGTATTTTTGTAGTATTGAAAATACACAAACATCTGAAGTTCCCAGAAATGGTGGAGAACTAGATACTGAAATTTTAATGGTCTCTTTCTCTGAACTCTCATTTCAGCTGTGTCAATTTTTCATGAGATTCTACCTAAAAGTATTTTTGTGCAAACTGGCTGGGAGTTCATGTGTACATATTTTATAGAATTATTAAAAATCTTGTAATAGAAGTTCGTGCTGTGTTTAGTCAACCTCTTCCCAACCTTTCTCTCTGTGCACTCATCTTAGGAGCAGAAAACATTCTGCTTCTGAGACAGCTATTTTTATTTGTGTTTAAAATATATCTTCCTGCTGCAAAGTTGGTAGTGAACTGATAACTTATTTTTCAAAGATGAGCTTATTGCACAGCAAATAACTGAGCCTTTTGTGTGGATGGAGTAGTTTTTTTGATGTAGTCCATGATGGTCTGTTCATGACAGAGGGTTGGGCAGCATGGATTAATTATTTTCTTGTTGTTTCTGCTCTTTGCTGTGTGAAACAATGGATTTTGTTGGTCTCTATGGTAATTATTTTCTTGTTGTTTCTGCTCTTTGCTGTGTGAAACAGTGGATTTTGTTGGTCTCTATTTATGTAGAGATTTATTTCTCTTGTTTCTTAAAGAGGTAGAATTTATACTCTGCCAGTGCCTTTCTGGTTTCCACGTGAGAGCAGCTTTGGAGTTGTGCAGAGCACACACACATTTATTGCAGGAGGCAGCCCAGGGTTCCTCGCCTTGCTCTCAGAGCAGCTTGTTTAAGGCTCAGCTCTCTGAGGTGTTTGAAGTCTTTATTTGCTCCATGTGCTTTTCAGAAGAGTATTAGAGGTGCTGCTTGTTTGCTAAAACTGCAGGAAATGCCATCTCCCAACTCCTCTCAGAGTTGATGCCTGAAAAGTCTGTAAAAAAGACTCCAAGCCAAATTTTGGTAGGAGACAAGAGGGTAGTGACTTTAATGAGCACTGGGCTCACCCAGGAATACATCAACATGTGTGTGGACAAGCTCTAATTTCCATGGCTTTTATAATGTGATCCATCCAATCATTATTTTACACATCTCCACTTCAACCTTTTCCCCACCCCGGTCCCACCCCTGTTCCACCCCCTCAGGATTTGAGTCTGGGGTCGGTGAGACCTCCTCTTCATCAGTGCTCTTCTTCCTCAGGCTTTTGGAGTTCTTCCAGTGTTCTGACTTCTGGGTCACTCTGCCCTGTGTTTATGTCTCCTTTTGATATTCTTCAACCTTCTACCTTGAAAAAAAGACTAAACAGCCAAGGAATTTGAGCTCACTGTTCTGGGACAGGGTAGTGATAGAAAGACATTAAGCTCAAGCTGCTGGGAAATATTAACACACTAGATCTACTTTGCTGCAGCTACTGTGTTCCTCAAATCTATAAAAATGTGAAAATCAAAATTCAAAAGCCCTTTCTGCATCACAGTTAATGGATGGGGGAGCAGGAGGTGCTGCCAGCACAGGGCAGGAGCTGTGAAGGGCTCCATCCGGGTTCTGCTCATGCAGGACCTGCTCCATCCGGGCTCTGCTCATGCAGGACCTGCTTTGCCCCCCGTGCTGCTGGAGTGAAGCTCAGAGGGCACAAACTGGGCTCCTGCCCAGAGCTGGAGCTGAGGCACATCAGGGATTAACTTGCAAGGTTAAAAGGGTGTAGCAGTTGCTGTGTATGAATATTCAATTTCTGCTTCAGCTCTTTGAGGGTCTTCACATGTTTTGTGGTCTTTTTAGTTTAGAGAAGATGCTGTGTCCTGATGGCAGGGTGAGACTGGAGGCTGCCCTGGAAGCAGGCACAGAATGTTTCTTCTCTGGTTGGAACAGGGCTCAACCAGCACAATTCATTTTTTATGTGTGAAGGAAACATCACAGAGTTGTTTGGGTAGGAAAGGTCTTTCTAGATCATCTTGTTCCAAGCCCCTGCCATGGGCAGGGACACCTCCCGCTATCCCAGGTGACTCCAAGCCCCATCCAACCTGTCCTTGGACACTTCCAGGGATCCAGGGGCAACCTCAGCTTCTCTGGGCAACCTGTGCCAGGGCCTGAACACCCTCACAGTCAAAAATTTCTTTCTACAGTGTAATCTAAACCTACTCTCAGTTTGAAGCCATTCCCACTTGTCCTGTCACTACATGCTCTTGTCTAAAGTCCCCTTCCAGCTCTGTTTTTGGCTCCCCTGGGGTACCAGAAGGCCCTATCTCTGTTTCTGGGTACAGAAACTACTCCTCCTCTTGTTTTTTTCTGTTGTCAGACTGAGTTTTTTGTCTTTTTTTACATTACCATTAATTTCTGAAGGAGGTGTTTGGGTCTCTGTCCTGAGGGAGTTGGGCCCAGGCCTGTCTGCTGCAGGAGCTCTGCTGAGACTTGTCCTTTTTGAGCATTATTTGCTGTTTTCAAGGGAGAAGGAAAAGCTCAGCCAGCACAAAGCCCCCTGGGTACAGGGTTTTATGTTAAAATGTTCATTCTGGGCTTATCACCAGGGGAAACTGAAGTCAGAAGGCTTTTAGCTATTTGTGTGCTGACTTCCTTTTCAATATTTTAGCAAGTCAAAAGAGGAAATGAAGTTGTTTGTCTTTCAGTGTGATTGGCAGCTCAGACATAGAACGTTCCTTTCTTCATTCCTGTTCCTGTGGGTTGTTGTGCAAGGGACACAGTGACTGGATCAAAGTAACATCACCCACTTGTTTGCCAGAGAACAAATGTTGCATTTTTACTATTTGCCTTAGTGTTCAATGGGTAGTGACTGAGCCTGAGTACAGATGTTTAAAATTTCTTCAAATATTGAAGAGCTGAAATATCCAATTACTGCAATTCTGTTCTTCTGATTTTCTGTGTTATCTGCCAAGGCATGAAATGCTGTTTGTGTGATGCTGTTAAATCACACAGACTGAAGTGCCTAAAAGTGTTAGTCTATAACTGACCTTCTTTCCTCTGCTGGTCTGAGTTTTCAGTGTCTCCATTATTGTGAAATATTGCTCCACCTGGCTGTGAAATGAGCAGAAAGTCTTTGCTTTTTCATGTTTCAGTCACAGATGGTTTCTAACTGTGCACCTGAAGCTTTCAGATTTTTGTGTTGCCATATTAGAAGAAGGTTTGAATCAGCTTTGAGACAAAACCAATGCTTGTTGTGTTGATGGGAAGCAATTAAGCAATGGAATTCCAAGAATATGGGTGGTCTTGCAGAATTTTCAGTTGTCAGAAGGAGTCAAAACCAGTTTGGTGTGAAATGGGGAAACTGTCCTGTGAGGTTATACAGGACAAACTGCAGTGTGTGCTCCTGTGACACTGCTGACTGTGGCTTTGTTCAGCTTTATTTGCTTTACAGCCCTTCTGTGATCCTGATCTTTCAGGGAGTGTGGAGAGAAACTGAAGGGAAAAATACCCCATGAAAGTAGTTATTGCAGATGAAAAGATAACCTGCCACTTCTGCCTCAATAAAGTGAGTCTCTAATTCCCACACAAGAGTGTCCAGTGGCGTTCCCAGCTGCAGGACAGGCTTTGAAAGCTGCTGAGGTGAATTCCCAGGTCACAGATCAAGTGGTGATTGCTTTCCTGCTGCCCTGTGCAAACATGAAAACACCAGGTGGGGAAAGACCTCCAAAAGCAGCTGTTTTCTGTCTCTTCTTTCCAAAGAGAAAGATGAGTGATGACTGTTTCAGTCACAGAAATATTCTAAACTCTGGGTCAGGAAGGAGGCTGAGGAGTTCAGCGGATCCTCCCAGGAGGTTTGTGCAGTTTCTGGTGGTGTCAGGATGCGATGACAGGCAGGCAGAGGGCGGGAGAATTCAGTCCTGTTTGGGACAGGCATTCTGGAGCAGGTTTTTGGCATCTCTCAGGCCACAGAGGGCAGGGAGCTGAGGGGCTCAGGCAGGGCAGGATCAGCAGCTGCTTTCAGGATCAGCTCTGGCTCTTCTGCATCGTGACCCCTCCTCGGTGTGTCCTGCTGGTGTTCACTCCTCCAGCATCTCAGCTGAGACATCGTGCTGAGGAAAAGCAGTGGAGCTGCTGGCCTGGCAGCAGCACGTTTGGAACTATTCATGCCACATCAGCATGGAGAAATGGCTCAGTTCAGCCTTGTCTTTGTGGAAAGCTGCTGAGCTCCTGCCATGGAGGAACAACAGCACTCAAAAATGCAGAAACAAATTCCTTTTGCAAGTGGCAGCAGCCTGCTTGCTGTGAGAACAGTAACTGAGTGTTTGACACCAGGAACTGAAAGCCAGTCCTCCAGAATGACAGAATGTTCACTTTCAAGCAGAATTAAGCTCATACTGGAGTGTTGTCTTCATCCTTTTTGGTGACTGTGAAGATTCTGCTTGCACAACATGGCAAATAACCTGAATTTTTGATGAAAATACTCAAGTCTTGAACCACTGCAGTTCCTGCTCTGAGTGCTTATGAATGTCTAATAATGGGAATATTTCCTGTAGGAAATATTAAAATATGGGGAGTGGCTGGAGAGACAGTTCAGTGAAACACAGACACAAGCAAGGCAATTTAACTCTGGAGTGCAGAGGGTTACAGCCAGCGCTCCTTTGCTTTGAAAGAGGGTTGGCCTGTGGCAGGAGCAGCTCACAAACTGGCCTGGATTGCTGTGGGCAGCACAGACATTGCTGAGTGTCTGTGCCCCTCAAGGCCCAGGATGCTCTTTTGGGCAGGTTTTGGTGGTTTTGGTTGGCTTACAGGATGTTTCATGTTTCTCTTACTCCTTCCTCTCACAGCTGCTGTGAAGCACTTTTTGCCCTTTCTTAAATACATTGTCAGAGATGTGGCAGCAACAGAACTGATGGGCCCAGCTTTGGCAGCAGCTCCTTTTGGGATTTGGCTGGAATTGGCTCTCCTGGAGCCACTCCTGGTCTCTCCTCCCAGAGGCCACACCTGCAGCATCCCTCGCTCCCAACCCTTCCTGTGCACCCAACACACCTCTCTGAGCAGCTGGTTTGGAAAGCAGGAGTTGCTGTCACCCTTCCCTCTTCTGTTTTGTTTAATCATTGAGTATTTTTGGTCTTTGAAGTATTTTTTAGAAACAGTTTGGTTATCAAATAGTTATTTTTATTGGTAGCACATACATGGAGCAATCTGGTTTAGGGGGAGATGTCTCTGCCCATGGTTGGAACCAGATGGTGTTCAGTGTCACTTCCAACCTCAATCACTGATTCCATGAATGTTCATTGTGCTTTAATACAGGTCTAAAACTTTTCAGCTGTCTTATTCCCTCTAACCACTCAGCTGTCTTACTCCCTCTAACCACTCTCAGCCTTTTATTTCTGTTTGCAGACTCCCATCAGAGAAATGAGGAATCACAGAATGGTTTGGGTTGGAAGGGACCTTAAAGATAAAATATAATTTTGTGTTGAGGTTGTGTATTTCCAAATAGACAATTTTTTTCTAGAAACAGAGTTGTGCACATTATTGAAAATAGTTGTTGGATCAAATTAATAAGCATTTATTGTTAATAAACATTGTTGAAGATGACTGAAATAATATATGTTTATTTGAGTGTTCTTGTATTTTTAAGCAAAGCCAAAGAAATTTTTTCTACGGGTTGTTATGATTTAGTAGCCTAAAACAGCACAATTTTTTTGAGAATTGGGTTGTTTTCACACAAGATAACATGAAAAGTAATTTGTTTCTCTTTGTTGCCTTTGTTATTATTTCATCTCATGTTTGAGATCAGGGCTTGTTCCTATATAATTCTGTTATTAATAACCTTAACAAGCACTAGGCCAATTGTGTTGGCTGTGTAGATTTACCAGATAAATTGTAAAAACTTTTATTTTAGCAATAAAAAAAAAAGTGAAAAAGGTAGTTATAGACAGGCATTTTAAAAAATCCCAGAAATCTAGAAAACTCTTTTACTTAGAGGTCACTTAATTACATTTGATCCACCTGTTGAGGTTTCTGGAACATAACTCCAACTGCTGTGTGCAAAAATTAGTTGGTGTACCATTGGAGTTATTTTGTATAACCCCAAAAACAAATTCCCAAATAAAACTTCAGGTCATAACTTCTTATTTTTGAAACTTGTGAGTTTGAAATAATTTTTTAAATTTTATTTTCCAGAAAAGAAAGATGTGACACAGAGCTTGGAAAGCTACACAGCAAAATGCCCTGGGACAATGGAAGTCATCACCCTCCCAGATGGTTTGAAGTTACCTCCTGTTCCCTTCACCAAACTGCCTATTGTGAGGTAAGACCCCAAAATACAATCTTTAGCTTTTCCCCAGCACCTGTCAAATTTTAAAGGCTACTGGAAGGATGCAGTTTTCTCAGTTTATGCACATTGATCACAATAACATGGAAAAACGTCGAAATGTCAAATTGTTTTGAGAAGCTCTTAAGCAAAAATAGAGCCTTGGAGCAGAAAATACTTTGTGGCCTTTAGTTTCACAAAGAGAGAGGTTTTGCTGTTTTTAAAACTGTCATTCAGGAGTTTCTGATACAATTGGAGGGAAGTATTTTGTAACTGCAACTGAGATGTTGTTGGATCCCTGATCCCTTCCATGCTAAAGGTCCGTGAGCTGGGTGTTGTCTCCATTCCTGGAGCTGGAACTCAGCTGGAACTGATGCCTTTTGTAGCTCTTCCTTTCCAGATGCTGCATTTTCAAGCTGGAACTTCCACTGTTGTAAATCTCAGCTCCTTTTCATGCCCATGTACCTGGGCACATCACCCCTTCAGTCCAGTGAACAGGGACTGGTTTGGATTAAAGCCTGGCATGAAGCTTTAGGGAGAGCCAGAGAGAGAGGAAGCAGCCCCTGGGCATCCATAATAGGAGACTAAAAGAAAATGTTTCCTTTTTGCAGGAGAGATAATTGCTATTCAGAAGATAAAAATGGTAGAAGTTACTGAAATAGTTGTCAGAGCTTTGAGTTTGCAGTGGGATGGCATCAAGCATTTCATATTCTACTGTCACAAAGTTTGTAACCAAAGAGTGGAAAGTGTATTGATTTTCAGATTGCTTTCAGTCTCTTAAATTAAAATTAATGATTTAGTCTGTGACCATTTTTCGTGGTATAGCTGGTTTTAGTATGTTCCCTCTAACTTCAGTTTTTGTTTCCACTTTGACTGAAGAAAGAGACCTTGCCTAAGTCTCTGTGGGGCATTCCAGGGGGTAGATCTGACACTTTGTTGTGTGGGAGGAGCAGGTTTGGCTCTGTGTGGTCACCTGGAGTCGTGAGTGGAATCAGAATGGTCACTGGAAACTGTTTTGTGTCCTGGTTGGACCAAGTACAAAGTTGGAACTGGTGTCAACTTCTTGCCTGGAAAACATGGAATGTGGACATACAATCCCAAAGGCTTAACTGTTAAAACCAAAGCTTTACACCAAGGGTGGTTGGGCACTGAACAGGCTCCCCAGGGCAGTGGGCACAGCATCAAGCCTGGCAGAGCCCAAGGGGCATTTGGACAACTCTCTCAGGCACATGGTGGGATTTTTGGAGTTGTCCTGTGCAGTTGGACTGTGATGATCCTTGTGGCTCCCTCCCAACTCAACATATTCTGTGATTAAAATCCACGTGTTACAGTGGGGAAGTTATTTGACTACTTTATCAGCTGATCTTGGGGTTGTTTTGTTTCCAAAAAACCTACATATAGAGCTAAACCAGTGATTTTGGACTGTGGTAGGTCATGTTTGTGGTCAGGACACATAGGTGGTCACTTCAGGTGTTTCTAACCCAGTTTAGGGATCTGTTTTAGGCTGAGGCAAATCACAAGTGTTTGTGGACTGTGTGTGTTGATTTTCCATTGGCCTCACAGATGACAGTGACAAGTTCAGGTCACCGTGTGTGGGTTAGGTGAGTTCCCTGGTAATACACTCTCAGGGCACATTTCCAGCTAAGTACATGAAGGAGGCCTCTGTTTCTTTTACAAGTTTGTAAAAACAAACTTTGTGCAAATTTTATCCTAGCTTTTTTTTTTTTTCCCCCCATGGAAACAAAAATTAAATAGTACTAAAATATGGAATCTAATTAGGCAAACTTCTAGGAATCCTTTCTAGTAGTTGAGTTTTGTGATTGTAGAGAGAAGTTTGAGTAAGAGCTGCCACAGAAGGGTTTTTAAGGCAAAGTATTTTGTTTTGAGAGCAGGAGTCCTGTCAGCTTCTTGGTGCCTCTTACAGATCTCTGCTCTAGGAATGATCTTATTCCACAGTCTAAAACCAAAACTACCTTCCTTACCCCACTGGGGGTGGTGTCTGGGCTGTCCAACAGCTGCAGAAGGTCCCTGGGGAGTCTAACCCTGAATTTGTGCTAAAGAGGCAGCGTTGTGTTTGTTTGTGCTGTTTTAAGCCCTGAGTTAGTCTCAGGTTTGTGCTTTTTGCTGAACTGCTAAACCCCAGAGCAGGTGGATTGTACAGGATGTGTTCCATGGCACTTTATTTTCTTCTCCATGCTGAACAGTGAAGAAAATTCAGCTCTGGAAGGTGTGGGAAGTGCTGATCGAATCCTTCTTTACAGGAGTTGTGCATTTAAAATCATAGAACCAGGGAGTTGTTGAGGTTGGAGAAGACCTTTAAGGCCATCATCTGTCAAACAGCACCACCACCATGTTCAGCCTTAAACCATCCTTAAAAAGCAGTAGAGGAGATTTGGCTTGGCAAAATCTTCATATTCCATTACTAGTTTTAATTATAAAATCATTATCTGGTATTTTCTCAGATAAAAGATAGGAGAATTTATGGTCTTTCTGTTCAACTAGATGCACTATTCCCATTTGCATGACTTCCCTGTGTTAAAGCTAATTCTTTTACTAGTGTGTTTAAAATCAGAAAGAAAGAATCTTCTTCCTTTTCACCACTGATGCTTTTAGTTGTCCTTATATACTTTTCTTGCTAGTTTAAATTTGCTCAGTGCCATTTCCCCTCTTCCCTCTGTTTAGTATTTTGGGGTTTATTTTTTAAAATTATTTTCCTTTCACCTCTAAGCAAGGTTGTTTTTAATGAACATTTTCCAAATCCAAGATTTTGTGTCTTCTGGGTAGGTAGTGAAATGAGTTTGTAATTCTTAATTGTCAGTCATTTACATTGTCTGGCCAGGCCAGGGGATGTGACTGGAGCTTTCACAGAAAGGAATTAAACACTTTGCCCTGTTCTGTGTGGGACCTGTGGGGCACAACTGCCCAGTAAGTGGTTGAAGAACAGTCCTGTCACTGTCCTGCCTTCAGGGAAAGCAGGTTATCCATCAGTGCCAAAGCACTTCTCTCTGTATAAAGTAAAACTCCTTTTTATTAGCACTTTATGGAGTTTAATTTTTTTCCTCAAATAGTGGAATTCACATCTTTAAGTTGCATTCTAATTTTTAGCAAATTTCTATCAGAAGAGGTTTTAAAATATGGAATGTGATGGATCTCTCATAGTTTCTCTTCATTCTTCAGGCTTCTTGTCTGTGATTTTGTATTTGATTGTGATGCTGACACTAAGTATCACCAATACATAATACATGGATGTGATTTATTTCTTGTTCCAAAATACTTTTAGTGTTATCTGGTACCTCCTTATCAGGTCTTTTATATCACAGAGATAACATGTCTGTGGGGTGTTACTCTTACAGCTTCATTATTTTTCAGCACAAACACATTATCTTGGTTTCCTGTGTGGACTTTCTATTACTGTGATACTGATTTATCTGTTCTTTATTATGCTGAGTTCCTGACTCGAAGTAATTAGGTGTCTTACAGGCTTTTACTATCCTTTTGCTTTTACAGAATATCCACCAACTTATTGCTTGTTCTTCTGCCTCAAACTTAGTCTTTAATTTCCCCTCAGCACAGGAAGAGCAGTGATTTCCCTGCATGCTCTTGTAGGGAATTGGGTCTAACAGGGATAGAGTCTAATAAATCATTTGTTTTCTGCCTATTTGTAATTACTTTCTGGCTGTCCAACAAACCCACTCAAATTTCTGGAACTTTTCCTTCCTTCCAGCAGCAACCCTGTGCATTTCCACTGCTTTAAAATCAGTTGTATTCTCCTTGGAGAAGTTCTTTATTTGTATTATGTTGTCCAGTGAAATCCTGTCTGGATTTTTGTTTAAGTTAAACACTTGGCTGCTTTGAGTCCTGGTGTGTCTGTTGTTCAGTAAACTAAGAGCAGGATTTCAAATCACTGATCCTGGCTGGTTTTGGTTTTGTTGGTTTCTACAGGAGGTGGTTTTCCCCTGTTAAATGTTTTCTGAGAGCTTTCTGGACCTGTCTGCACTTTCCTTGCCTTGGTTTTCTCCTTTGTATTGTGGGTGTTTACGTCAGGTTTTCCTTTTTAAGTATTTTAATCTCAGACTGACATTTCATATTTATCAGTTCATTTTAACTCAGCCATCTAGTATAAAATACAATAAATAAAATAATAAAAAATTATTTTTCCTCAACAGATCTGTGAAGCTCTTGAACCTCCCAACCAGTCTCCGGCCTCACAAGATGAAAAGTTTACTTGGTCAGAATGTGTCAACCAAAAGTCCTTTCATATATTCTCCAATTATTGCACACAGTCGTGGGGAAGAGAGAAATAAGAAAATAGGTAAGAAGAATTTGCAGTATTTTCTGTTCTTTTGTTAAATCAGAAAACCTTTTGTGGTGAAGGAAAGCAAACCTGAGCATTGCTCTCTCTTATTTGAGATAATCAGCTTTTTAGCCTGAAATCCTGAAGGAGCAAAGCTTTGTACTCTGGGGCACAGTTTCATATTCAAAAGAGGAATAAAGTCTCATAGATGATAACACTGATTTTCAGAAGAGGTAAACTAAGTTTTATTTCCTTCTCAAACAAAAGAGAAATCAGGGAAAACGTAGTTGTGAATCACACTGCCAGCCCAGTGATCAGTGCCCTGAGCAATGCACTGTTGTGGTTTCCTCTTTTTCCTATTCTGATTTAACTTAAACTCAACATGATGAGCTGTCTGATTAATCACTTTTATTTAAGGACAGTTCAGCCAAAATCTAAAAACCCTTATAAACCCTCTTTGGAATACTAGTCATTTTCTGCTAGAGGATTATTTATTTTATTATAAAGCTTTTCAATGCCATAAATGTGCCATTGGAAATAGATTAGAGGCCCCTTTAAATCCTGGATTTAAATCCTGGCAGTTCTTTTTGTTGTTTTTCACGTGCAGGATAATTTTTTAGCATAAACATCAATATCAGCAGGAAAAGAACTGCTGTGACTGTGGACTAGAACTGATTGTGGGAGTTTCACTAGAGAAATTTGGGAATATGGGAGCATCTTAAAGTGCTCTCTTGATTTCTCTTAATTTTGTTGAAAGATTGATCACAGTTAATTTTTCAACATTTACTGTCTCAGCTGTACCTTGTCATGTTTTTATCCTTTAAATAAAACCCCATTCCCAGTCTTGTCAAACAGCTCTATTCTCACTCCTTGGCAGATACAAAAGGAATCTGTTTTTTAATACAGTTCAAGTTAGGATTTGCTTTGGTGCTGTTTGTTCTGTAGGAGATTTACATTTTGCAGTGAAGTTTCTCCTTTTAGGTTTGTGTTTAGCCCACGGAGATGCCTGAACTGCTTCTGATCCTGTAAAACATTTGTCTTTTGAAGTTCATACACAGTGCAGTCTCTGTTAAAAGCCTCTGGTGTTTGAAAGTTCAGCAAACAAAAGAAAACACAAAATAAAATCAGATACTTCCTTTGAACGAAGCTGAGAAATTTAATAAACTTTGAAACTAATGAGAATTTTCTAAGGCCGTGTATTTAATGTTAATTAAAACCAACAATAACAAATGAACTGTTTTTCTTACATGGCAATATGTACACTGTATTTTGGTTAAATTATTGTTTTACAGCAAGGGAAATCAAGTTCTGCTGACAAACCAAAGGGAAACAAAACCCTTTTAGAAAGCCTTGAAATGTTTTCAGCTTTCAACTTGATAAGCTTTTCTGATTAAAAACAATAAAGGGGATAATTATACTCTGGTTAAATTGCTTTAATAGTACACTAGTTCTGGGAAATAAACCTACTGATTTTTGACATGAAGTGGTTCTTTGGTTTGCAGTCCTAATAGTCCAAAGCAGCAATAACGGATAACATAGTTCCAGGTGGCAGCTGATGTCATACCTGTATTAGATGAAATAAATACAGCCCATTTTATCTTTCTTTTCAAAACTTTTTCCCCCAGGGAAGCAATGCTGTAGCATGGCATGTTTTTCACAGAGTATTTCAGTCCCATCTCAAAAACCTCCAGCAATTTGGACTTCCCCGTGTCCCTGGGGAGATTGTTCACTAAATGGTTGTTCCTACTTAAAAACCCCTAAATCTTTCAAGGAAGAAGATTAAACCTCTCTCAGTGCAATTGGTAACTGTTGCCCTTGGTCTGCTTCCTGTGGCGGCTTGTGAGGAAAGGTCCTCTGTGCTCTTTGTCACAGCCCTTTGAGTACTGCAATGCTGTGATAATGAGATTCCCCTCAGCCTTCCCTTCTCCAGGGAGAACAGACCCAACTCCTTTAGTCTTCCCTGGTCAGGCAGGTTCTTCAGCCCTGGGATCACACTCAGAGTGCTCCTTTCAGTTCTCTCCAGTCTGTCTGTGTCTCTCTTGACTGACCTGTGGGGACCAGAACTGGCCATGGCACCTGCAGCTGTGCCTGACAAGCACAGGGTGGAGTAGATGGCTCATACCTCAGTCTCTGTCAGTGATGAGTCTGTTTGCAGCCCAGGAGCTGATCTCATGGACTCAAAGAATTCCTAAATTGGGAGGGACGCACAAGGATCATCACAGTCCCCTCCTGGCCCTGCACAGCATAACCCCAAGGGTCACATCATGTGCCTGAGGGTGTTGGCCAAACACATCTTGAGCTCTGTCAGGCTTGGTGCTGTGACCACTCTGGGGAGCCTGTTCAGTGCCCAACCACCCTCTGGGGGAAGAACCTTTTTCTGATATCCAACCTAAACCTCCCCTGGCACATCTTTGTTGCTGTAACATGGCACTGCTGGCTCGTGTTTGACTGGTCCCCCAGTCCCTCTGAGCAAGGCTGTTCCTCCCCAGCCCTGCAGAGATCTCTCTGAGCAAGGCTGTTCCTCCCCAGCCCTGCAGAGATCCCTCTGAGCAAGGCTGTTCCTCCCCAGCCCTGCAGAGATCCCTCTGAGCAAGGCTGTTCCTCCCCAGCCCTGCAGAGATCCCTCTGAGCAAGGCTGTTCCTCCCCAGCCCTGCAGAGATCCCTCTGAGCAAGGCTGTTCCTCCCCAGCCCTGCAGAGA
>JAWWLZ010000082.1:147720984-147732411 GCA_035041345.1 Poliocrania exsul | reverse complement strand
TGCTCAGGCATTGGAATGGGCTGCCCAGAGAGGGGGTGGATTCCCCATCCCTGGAGGTTTTTAAACTGAGATTGGACGCAGCACTGAGTGCCATGATCTGGTAAAGGTTCTGGAGTTGGCCCATGGGTTGGACTTGATGATCTTGGAGGTCTTTTCCAACCCAATCGATTCCATGATTCTATAAGGTCATTACTTCAAAGCAAGATTGGCAAGTTGGCTGATCTGCCAGCGAAGACTCTGCTGCCTCTCCCAGGTGGGGCATCTCAACACTGAGGGAAGAATTGTCCCAGTAAATGTTAAGAAACGAACCTCAAATCCTTCCTTTTTTTGAAAGTGAAGACATTAAAGAATCAGGCAAATCATTGATTTGTGTTTGCACTTAGGTAAAATCAAGAATTTCCAACATGTTTTTCTGATTTTCCAGAAACCCTTTTTACATAGTGGCATTGAAAACGTTTTCAGAAAAGGCATTCCATGGTGTGGTAGTTGGTGGGATGTGGAGATTTAGGACTGAAGGGCCTCTGTTGCTGTAGTAAGCCCTAATGGTTTACTTTAATGCTCCAATACCTGTGCAGAGCAGCCACTGGTTGTTTTGGGGACTGCGGAGTGATAAGACATCCTGAACACTAATAAGCAATTAAATAATAAATGTACGGAACATCTCATAGCAGTTGAACATTTTTGTTTTAATCAACAGTTTGCTCTTCAGGTTTCACAGTGCTATAACCCATTAACATCTGTGGATGTATGTTTTTAATTTCCACTAGCATTAATTGGAGTTAAACATTTGCATTAAGTACGTCTCCCTTGAGCTCTTTAATATTGCTTGCAAAATGTAATCAGATAGTAAATGATTGTGAGTGTACAATTAGAGTACAGATAGCTTCAACTGTGAAGTAAAGTCTTAATATTGATAATCCAGGTTTTTCAGTAGACATTTTCTAATATCCTAGTAAAAAAAAAAGTTAGTGATGTCTGGTAAAATCATTGAGTAAATGAGTAAAAGTTAATCTGTGTATGGTACAGTTTGGCTGATAATCATGATTTATTTGGCAACTATAAATAAGGCAGCTGTTTTTTATTTGGGCTGCAGATCCTCAGCCTAAATGGAGAATCTCATCCCATTGTTTGAGGTGTGAATTCCAGGTGCATGTGGTTAACAGGGATAAATGTGGGAGGTGGAAGGATCTTGTGGGCTGAAAAGATGTTAAATAACCTGATGTTAAATAACCTTTGTGCACTGAGTAGTTCCTCAGATCTTGCATCTTTGCTGCTGTCCTCACTTCCATGAATTTCTCCTGGAATCACAGAATGGTTTGGGTTAGAAGGGACATTAAAAATCATCTTGTTCCAACTCCTCTGCCATGGGCAAGGACCCCTTCCACCAGCCCAGGTTGTTGCTCAAAGCCCCCTCCAGTCTTGTCTCCTTAAATTATAAAATCCCCACAACTTTAAACTTGACAGGGTGAAGTATCTTTGAAATTCAATCTGTCTTTTGTAGTGGGCTATAAACTGAAAATACATTTTTTACCTGTCATATTTTACTTCTTTGTCTTTCCCAAGTGTTTTCACAAGTTACTCAACAGTTTGTGTTACTGCTCAAACATTCATTTAGTGACCCTCAAAAAAAAATCTATGCTTTATAGATCCTATTGTCATCTTCCACTCCTACAACATATCCCAAACCACTTTCTGTTTCCCCAAAAAATTAGTAGGAGGAAGCTGAGGTGACATCTTGCTGGTGAGCAGTTGTTTCCTTCTTAATTTAAAATAATCCTTTATTTACTGTATATCATCATCAGTTGTGTCTATATGAAGAATTGTAATTTCTTTCTTTCTGTCATGTTCATTTCTTATCTGGTTGATTCTTATCTGTGTCTTAAATATCCAAGGTGTTGTGTACTCTGGACCTGACTCCAAGTGTTTAATATGAAGGATGTGTTTAAGAACTGTTTTGAATTGATGCCTCAGTTAGTTTTGTAATGTTGGGTCTTTGGAGCCCAGTTGCTGTTTAATGGATGTTTCCAGTCCTCTAACCCGTTCCTTTGCCTGCGATTTACAGCTTGTGCCCCACCATGTTCTTGAGCAGGACTTTGGCTGTAAAGATTATAGGGAGTTATTAAGTATTACAGTGGCCTGACAGCTCAGCTGCTGCTGCTTTTTTATAGCCCTGTGATTAGGTAATTCCTGCATTAATTCTGGGATCATCTCTTGTAGACTTCCAGTGGGTCCAGGGAGATGTGTGTGAAGTTCAGCTCATGGTTTACAACCCAATGCCTTTTGAGCTGCGAGTAGAAAACATGGTATGTATATTTCTGAATCTTCCCTTTTTTTTAATTTTTGTTGGAAAAAAATTCTCATTTGAACATTCAGATATGGTTTTCTATAAATCAAATAGTTTAAAAGAATCATTTAACCCAGTACAGCCTCAGTTTAATGGTGCAGTATTGTCAGTTTTCTCATGTATGTTGGTGATGAAATGGAAATCTCTGCCACTCAGAGTGTTTAAATGCTTTACTGGCACTAACCCATAAATCAATTCCATACATTTCTGCACTGACCAGAACTCGTGCTACATGTTTTACATATACTGCTTTTCTAGTAATAATTATATCCTGAAACCTAATAATTATTGTACACTTGCTCCTGTAATTTAAAAACCTGCATTCATCCTTGCTTTTCAAATTCCCATCTTGACCACACTTTAAAAGTCTGATGAACTCAAATAGTTTGGAGAACGTTTGTGCTTTGATAGAAGCTTCAGCTCATGGATCTGCTGTTCCCAGTGATGGAGGTGGTTTGGAAACACTGTATGTTAAATGGTCAGGAGGGAGGGAATAAATGGCTAAAACACCAAAGGTGGAAGGTTAGAAGGCTCAAACCCTCTACCACTTCAGCAGCTGCTTGCAGAGTATCCTGAAACAAAGGAAATGGTGGGGTCTTTTCTCTCCCTTCTTTATTCCAGCTAACAGGATTTTAAAAAAATTGTTATCTATTTAAAAGTTTTCCAACTATCAGACCAACTTAATCTCCACTCAGTCCTAATCCAGCATAGTCCTTTATGTTAAATATTTTTACCCTTAATATTGCTTTAAAAATAAATCCCATCTCTTAGAGCCTGTGGTTCTGTCAGGCTGAGCGAATCAGCCTACATATATTTGCCCATGATTTTTGTTTATTCTTTTTATTGATATGTCTAGTCAAGCAATTTGACCTAAATTACTGATAATACTCCACATAAAATAAAGTATTTCTCCATGGGAAGTGAACATGCCCTAAGATTATAGCACAATAAAATTCCCTCTTGGAAGCTGCCACATTGATTTCTTCAGAGCTTTTTCTCTGAGCCTCACAGAAGGATTCAAGATTTTTGGGAATGAACAGAAAAAGCAGTTGTGAAGCTGCACATCAGAAAGGACTTTATCTAAGAGTTAATTGATTTAAGATCATTTTGAACATGCTGCAGCCATGGAAAACTTCCCTAACAACAAACTCCCTTTTTCCAGTCCTGAGGGTGATCATGCCCTGGGACTGGTTGCCCAGAGAGAATGTGGGATATCCATCTTTAGAAATCTTCAAAACTTGAGTGTATAGGACAGGGAAAAACTTAAATAACCACCCAAGTTGCCCCTGTTGTGAGCACAGCAAAGGGACTTGCAGCCTTTCCTTCCAGCCTAAATTGCTGTGATTTCCAGTCTCATCTGTGAGCTTTCTGCACTGTGGGAATTGTTATTACTTTATCACAGGAATAAACTTTGCTTTTATTTAAATAATTCAGAGCATTGTTTAATATTTTAGGATGGTTTGTTTTATTATGAACACACACTCATGCCTGCAGTCCCCATACCCTTTGCCTGTCTGATTTCTCCTCACGTATCACATTCTTTCAGGTTATTGCTCTCACAGGCTCAGTTTCATAGCAAGTGTTTCCTTTTCTGTCATTTAGTGGTAATTTCAGTTTGTTTGTCCCACAGCATTTTCCTTCTGCCTGACTCAGCACCTCACCTTTACAATAGAACTTACTCCTTCAAGCTGCTTTCCAATCACTGGCTGTTTTTCTTTGAGTTTTCTCTTTCTTGGTTTCCTTTACCCTTCCACCATTCACCACCGTGTCACTGTCCTGAAATCCATAGTCTTGTTTCCAATCACTGGCTGTTTTCCTTTGAGTTCTCCATTGCTTGATTTCCTTTTCCTTTACCCTTTTCAGAGGTCCACCATTCACCAACGTGTCACTGTCCTGAAATCTGTAGTCTTATTCCTTTTCTTTGATTTCCCCTTTCCCTCACCTTACAATGTAGATTTGTTGTTCTGACAGATGATTCCTTTCATGTTAAATGAATCCTGGGACTGCTTTTTCCATGGTCCTTCTGCTGTGTCCTTTGTTATGGATGAAGATTGGGGTGGTAAAAACAGCCTAATCCTGAGCACAGGTTGTTAACCATGGAAAGGCTCCTCCAGCTTTTTCATTATTTGAAGCATTAAAGCCGAGTGCCCGGAGGTTAATTGAGGTGTGTTTAAGTAAAAGGCATTGAATTTCCAGCCCTGGCAGCAGACTGTGGGCACAGGACTTTGATCAGTGTTGCTCAGATGGTAAGCCCTGAAAAATTGATTTTCTCTGTTGTTTCATTTTATTGTTCTCAAAGCTCTTGGCCCATCTGTGTTGTTCTTGCTGTTTGTTTCCTGTCACATATTCCTGCTCTGGGAATCTGTTTAAATCCTTCACACCTGTCCCATTTCTGTGTTCCTTTCCTGCCTTTTGCCATTCCATGTTTCTGTTTTGTCCATAGTTAAAGGCTGATCCACTGGAATAGTATTTGCAAAATGGGAAATGAAAACGTTCAGCCATGGAATGTGGAAGTGATGCAGTTCCAACAACTGTGTATTTTAGTATATAAAGTGAAAAAGGAGAGACCTGGGGGGTGATCAGAACAAATAAAAATAATCAAACTTTAATAAAACTGGGCAGGTACTTAAATCAGCAGAATGAGAGAGAGAGAGAACAGAACCAAGCCGGAGAGCTATGGCTGATTAGACAGAATATTTTTGCTCTCCTGGTGCTGGAGCCCAAGTCCCTGGGAGATAGGATGTTGAGCTGTAAATAAGAGTATCCATCACTGGGCTTTTCCTCCCAGGAATATCGATTTCTGTCCAGACTTGTTCAGGTGGGTGAGCGATCACCTCCATCCCTTTTGCAGCCACTGCACTTTTCTGTCCAGGAAAAATGATGTTCACATTTCAAGCCTTCAGAAAAATCCAGAAAACTCTGGGAAGTCACCAGTGGATTTATTTTTTATCTTGAGACAAATGTTTAAAGCAGTAAATCATGGCACACTGGGGAGATCTACTGTTAAAATCAAGGTGCACTGCAAAGAGTGTTAAGTTCTCTAAGATTTTAACTGCTTTTTCCTCTTTGTTTCTCAAGTTTCATATTAAAAGCAAAAAAACCCAACAAACCCAAAGCTGAGAAATTTTGAGGCCATGTTATGTACGGAGGGAAAGAATTTTCTCTGCACTTACTGTAGAAAATACAGCCATGGTTTAAAGAAAGCTGCAAGATCTACAGGCAGTGTAAACAGTATTTAGTAAATAAATAGCAAGAGACTGAAAAATACTACCCCAAACCATGGGAATATTGTAATTTATAGTATTAAGTCATTTTTCCAGAAAAACACTATTTGTTCTGTAGTTCTCCTTCTGCTTGGAGCCTGTATTTATTTGAACACAATCACGTGTGGTATTTTGATTAAAGATGCTTTAAGAATGACTGTTACTTTTTTTTTTTTAAACTTCAAAACTGTGCTATTAGCCAAGAGCTCTGTATTGATGTTTAAAAATGCCATTTAAAATTTTGATAAGTCTGTATTTATAATCAGTCCCATAACTTGGCCTGTGATGGTTTGAATTGTTTCCATGAGCTGCTATTTCCTGAGTTCTCATCTTTTACTCTTTGCCATTTTGAGAGAATATTTATTCAGTGCTAAACTACATTTAATAGAGACTATATTGGACAAGAATGTACACATAAAGGTGAAAGGGATAGGAATAAAACTTGTCTGCCCAAAATAAGCTTATTAGAAATAGTAGGAAAAATTTCCTTTTAAAGAAATACTTGACATGTTGTTTCTAAAGTATTTGACAACATGGTATAAAAGCAAGTTCAGCATGCAAACTAACTTTGAAGGCTGTGTAGCTTTAAAAGAACAATGATTGCCTTGGGATTGGTAAGTAAAGCCTAAAAAAAGCAGTTCCACTCATGTTATTTTAACAGTGTCCCCAAATGCTGCCATTTACATGCAGGTTGTTTTGTTCCCCTGAACCTCAGTGGAGATTTGAGGTGATTGAAAGACTTGGTGTGATGAAAACATGCATGGAGTCACTCCAAGACAATTGAAATTGTT
Source organism: Poliocrania exsul (assembly GCA_035041345.1). Taxonomy (NCBI): domain Eukaryota; kingdom Metazoa; phylum Chordata; class Aves; order Passeriformes; family Thamnophilidae; genus Poliocrania; species Poliocrania exsul. The sequence goes on along the minus strand of JAWWLZ010000082.1, from coordinate 147,726,013 downwards.
TTATAAGAATAGAAAGCAATGTAAACATTTTGTGTGTGTGTGATTCAGATATTCCCATGAGGAAACCTTGGTGTGGGTGATATTTTCTTGTAGAAAGAGAAATTATTACTGAATGATTACTAAATGTTATTACTCAAAATAAAACATAAGATGCAGGAAAAGCAATTCCCCCCATTTCCTTTGTTTTGGTGTGTGGCTGATATATTTGGTTAAAGGATGGGAGTCCTTGAGCCTTGGGGAGATGTTTTCTACCAAAGTACCAAATCTCAGGCACCAGAGGGCAATGTTGGGCAGGTATTGCAGAATTGGACAGTTCAGCAAATGCAATATTAAAATGTCTTTCAGACATCCCAGATATGTCAGTGTCTTTTAAAACTTGTGTGGGTTAAGTTTTGAGGGTAAGTATCTTGATTTCAGTTTATGTCTGGAAGTTTGAAACCTGGTTGATGTTCAGATTGATTTTTTTTTCCCCATTTCAATGAGTTTTAATGCTTTCTTAATCTCTTTACTTTTAAAAACTTGAAGTTTTACTGAACAGTAAGATTGAAAATGAGGGAATTGAATGCTTCTTTCCCCTTTTTGTGTTAATGCACTTGAAGCTCTTTAATTTCTAGTCCAGGCAGGGAATGTGTTCAGTGCAAGTGTTTGGGCATTTGCATTGTGTTTGTTCTTTAGAAAATCTTTGTTTTCATGGTTTGTATTGGATAATATTTAGGGCTGCCTGTCACTTCTGTTTATTTACATTTGCTGTAGCTGATAGTAAACAAGACTTTGGAGGTTTTTTTTTCCTTACCATTGATTTTGTAGGACTTTAAGTCCTTGGATGAAAGTTTTTAGTTGAGGTGAATCCTGAATAATTGAAATGTATTTGAGTATTTGGCTAAGTGATAATTGAGTGGTTTTGGGGACTAAAATAATCTTACAAAGCCTTCTGTTTTAAAAGTGAGTTTTGAGGTCACCTTTTGTTTATGTTCTAAGATTTGCTTCAGCCAAAGCAAAGGCAGAATGATTGGGGTAAGGACTGAGGATACCTCAGTACTGAAGTGTGAACCTTCACCCTGTTTCTGTGGGGTGATTCCCACTGGAAGGATTAATGTGGGAATCAAACAGTGTCAGTGCTCTGATAACACAGGGTGATGAAATATAGCAAGATAAAATTAGGTTTTACTTGTGTTTCTGTAGGTTGTTTCTGTCAGCTCAAATCTCCACATGAAACTGGAGGAAAGCAGAAATTAAGCAGAAAGGAGGGTTTGACACAGTATTTACATATAACTCAAGTAAAATGATGGAATTGCATTTTGTATAATATCAAGGGCAGAGTTCTCTTAAGTAGAGATTTGATGTAACTCACCCAAACCAGTATATCTACAATGTATTTACAAAAAGTCAGAGTTCTGAGAGTGATGCATCCTCATGGAGCTCAGATTTTACTGCAGTAATTGATGGAGCTATTTGTGCAGCATCTTGATTTAAAAATAAGAATAAATATAGATGTGTATACAAACCCAGCCACTAACTTGGATTTATATGCTTTCCAACATTAAATTTTTTATTTGAAACAGGACATTCTGTGCTCCAGCATCTTAAATTCATTAACTGAGCTCAAAGAAAAGCCTCAGTCTACTAAGGACAGCAGTGCTGTATTTCAAAATTTCTGAAATAATTTTTTTTTCTGCTTAATTTCTTGGTTTGTGCTACATTTTAAATTTAGGTTCCTGAAAGATTTCTTTGACACTGAAGTAATAACTGCAGGCCTGGGCTTGAGAGAGCATCACTCCAGCAAAATGAGTGCCTTATTCCAGCTCACTGAAATGTGTGGGCTGGACAGTAAAGCCAGACTTGCTCTATTATCTGTAAATAGTAATTTTTTTTCCCCCACAAAAAATGTTTTCTGGCTGGGTAATTAAAGCTAACCAAGAGCTGCTGTTGGATGTTTGATTTGCACTGTCCAAATATGTCAATACATAAGTGAGGTCACAGGTACAGTTAAATGTGGGTACAAACCAGCACCATGCAGGTGACACCTTGGATTCTTTTTGCTGTGCTTGGGTATGAATTTTTATTAGTTTTTCATACATCATTCCCACCTCAGATCCTGAAACACGTTTCCTTGTTGGACACAAACCTTGCAGTAATTCTGGGTGCATCCTGCAGGCACTGGGGCTTGGAACCCAAATAAGTGCTCTGAGCAAAGTGGGGTAAATCATGAAAGTTTGGGTGATGCAATGCAAGGGATTCAAGCACAAGCATGTGGCATGAAGGTGTAGGTGCATCTCCTAATGGACTGATCTGTTTGATTGGCTTTTTCAGGGTCTCTTGACAGCTGGAGTGGAGTTTGAATCCTTGCCTGCAGCTCTTTCCCTGCCTGCAGAATCGGGGCTGTACCCGGTGACCCTCGTTGGTGTCCCCCAGACCACGGGACAGATCACTGTCAATGGTAAGGGCTGCTCCAGCCACAATTCCCAGCTAAACAGCACAGGTTTTACATCCCTGTGGATAAGGGATGGCTCCAGTCACAATTCCCAGCAAAGCAACCCAGGTTTTACATCCCTGTGGATAAGGAATGGCTCCAGTCACAATTCCCAGCTAAACAACCCAGGTTTTACACCCCTGTGGGTAAGGGATGGCTCCAGCCACAATTCCCAGCAAAGCAACCCAGGTTTTACACCCCTGTGGATAAGGGATGGCTCCAGTCACAATTTCCAGCTAAACAGCACAGGCTTTACACCCCTGTGGATAAGGGATGGCTCCAGTCACAATTCCCAACCCAGGTTTTACACCCCTGTGGATATAAAGGGATGGCTCCAGTCACAATTCCCAGCTAAACAATCCAGGTTTTACACCCCTGTGGATATGGAATGGCTCCAGTCACCATTCCCAGCTAAACAACCCAGCGTTTACATCCCTGTGGATGAGGGATGGCCCCAGTCACAATTCCCAGCAAAGCAACCCAGGGTTTACATCCCTGTGGATAAGGGATGGCTCCAGTCACAATTCCCAACCCAGGGTTTACACTCCTGTGGGTAAGGGATGGCTCCAGTCACAATTCCCAGCTAAACAACCCAGGTTTTACATCCCTGTGGATAAGGGATGGCTCCAGTCACAACTCCCAGCAAAGCAACCCAGGGTTTACACTCCTATGGGTTGCATGTGCCACTCTCCATTCTCCTCAGTAAGGAAAGACAAAAAACAAACAAAAAAGGAAATCTCTTTTCTGTTCTAGACTTCATTAAAAACAGCCTGATAAATCACTTGGATGCAGGAGCAGTAGCAAACACATTCTTACAGTATCTCATGTGTGAGAGGAGAAGGATAATGAACTCCAACTCCCCTTTATTAATGCTCTCATTTGGAAAGCTGCTGAGGAGGATTACTTGGATTTTTCCCTGAGAATGCAGAAGATAATCTTGCAGTTCTCTTAATTAATCGTGTTCATGTAAGATTACAGAAATTTTTGCAGATTGCCTTCGTGGAAACAATTTAGCCAATGTGTGGAGTCCATTGCAGTCGAGATACTGTTTCATTAAAAGCATAAATAAAATTGTGTTTGTAGTAAGTAAGAAAATTTAAGGGCTTTTGCAGAAGACAAGCAGATGAGTCTCCTAAAAAAGGAGATTTGTGTGGAGATGGTGGATTCAACATGTAGTAGGACTGAATCATCTTTCCAACACACCATTTTAGGTCTGTGTTCCTGAATACAAAGTTGCAGGACAAAGTTACCATTTTAATAGAGATAAACACTAAGAGAAGATGGCTTTGAACTTTAGGGAACTCTGTTCTCACTGAGTTTTTAAGTGCTTCTCTGTCTGCTCATAAAATGATTTTTCATTCGATTTTCTTTTTTTCAGGAGTACTTCAGAGAATGCAGAATAGCATCAAAGCATTCACAACATTCTGGCTGTAGTTTTCTGCTTTTAGTTCCATGTACTAAAAATGTATTGCAAGTAGGGGAGTTTATTTCTGCACTTGGAAGCTGTTTGTGTGTCAATGTATCAAATTTTCCTACACATATAGCTCATAAATATTGCCTGGTAAGGAACTGGGGGCACAGGTACTTTTCTGCTAAATTGAATTTTCAGAGGGTAGGTTGTGGTCTCTCATGGCAGGTGTCTGTGTGTGTATGCATGGATATTTTTCCCCCAAATAATTTCCTTTAGGATTCTTTTATCCTTCTGGATATTCAGTTGATATTCTTTCCTACAAATATTTTTTGAGGAAATGGGAAGATGTTTACATATGTTGGAGGGTGGCACGTTTTATGTGCATCAGTGAATTTGGTGGTGAGGTGTAAAATGGTGTTCTCTACACTGTAAATTGTGATGTTGGTCTTGTAAAAAATTCCACAGACCTTACCATGATGCACTGAATGCATAAAAATCACAAGCACTTCACAGTTTTTTATTCTGATGTCCCAGAGGCAGAGCTGTACATGTGTGTTCTTTGTATGTCATCATGCACTTATAAAATGTTACTATTTCAGGGGTTTGAAAACCTCTTACATATTCTGTGTCCTGTGAGGAGTCTCCCAGCAAGCTCAGTACTTCTAGACCTTCCAGAAAAAAATAAAATTCACATTTTCATCTACAAATCAGGTTACCACACTTCAGTTTTTGGAGTCTTCAGTGATTGCCTTCTGGACAATCTGCCAGGAGTGAAGAGCAATGGCTGCACTGTGGAAGTTATTCCAGCTTTGCCAAGGCTGCAGATCAGCACCTCCCTCCCCAGGTGAGAGACTGAATTCAATGCTGGTTTGATTTGCTTTGATTAATGTGTTACTCACATGCTGAGTAAAATCTCCATCATGTACAATCACTGATTTAGTCAACTAAGACATAAACTGTATCTGTGCTATTTACTCTAGAATATAAACCCAAGGTTTTTTTTTACTGCCTGAAACCATGGAATTCCATAGAAAATATTTTGAGATTTAATTAAGAAACCATGGAATTCCTTAGAAAATATTTTGAGATTTAATTAAGAAACCATGGAATTCCTTAGAAAATATTTTGAGATTTAATTAAGAAACCAT
>JAWWLZ010000082.1:147695713-147720884 GCA_035041345.1 Poliocrania exsul | reverse complement strand
GGAATTCCTTAGAAAATATTTTGAGATTTAATCAACTGAGGTAGCATAATGGCTATTCATTATTAAAGGCATACTTCTAAAAGAACTAATCCCTTAAAGGCTACCAATTCATAAAATCTTGTAGTAAAGAGGGAATCCATGTTAGATCTTTTTTTTTTCCCATGGAACCAACCCAGCTCTTTGACCCTGAACTCCCGTGCCCTGTTCTGACCTCCTCATTGTTCTGACCACCCTCTGCTGCACTTGCTTCAGTAGATCAATATTTCTGTGGTTCAGGAGGGGCCCAAACTCGATACCATAACACAGAAGGGATATGTTTTCAGAGGTACAAGAAGAATCAAAGAAAATAACTTCCTTACACACTCGCCCAGAGGGACACAGCAGTGCCATGTGTGGGTTGTAGTGTGGGTTTGGGAGCTCTTTGTGCAGAATGTGGCTGACTAATTCCATGATTTCAGAGAGACCTGGGAAGGAAGGCACTTTCTGAAGCTTTCTGAAGCTTTCCAAGGTGCAAGAGCAGTGACCTCCTAAGCTGCACGTTGATCCCTGCCTTAGAGCCTTCTCATCCAGCTGATATTTGACAAATGGTTGTAAAAGTACAGAGTTTCAGGGTTTCTTTTTTTAAAAATTTTCTTTTTAAACAATATTGGTTTTAGCTCTGGGTCAGGAGACAGCCTTTTGTTCCTTCCTGCCTTGGTGGCTCAGGTGCCACAGGGCTTGTTCCTCTGACTGGGAGAGCTCAGCTCCATTTCTGATCCATAGGATGATCAACAGTGTCGTATGACACAAAGTTATACATATCTAGAGATCTGTAAATTTATTTAAATGTATTTTACTGTGTTCTTCACCATGGCTTTCTGAGTTTCCCATACTGAATTCTTCTTTTCTGGTGTGGGATGTGCCATGTTGATGTGTATTATAAAGCTATAAAAGTAACACCCTGATGAAGACAGCAAAATAATAAAACGCTCTAGTTGGGTTACATGTTGGTGAATTCCCTCTAAAAATTCTTCAGGGGGTGCAATCTGTGTGGTCTGGCTGTAATCAAAATTAATACTGGCTATTGGAACCCAGAAGGACCTACAAATATTCTTAAATTAGTATAATATCTGCTCTTTGTGACTGTGCTCTTTGTTCAGCTCATAATGTGGAACAATATCTACTGGAGCTGAGCTGACATTTTAAATTTTTAACATAATTTATTTATTTTTGATTATTGAAGCTAATCTTAATGCCTTGCTTCATTGTATGTGAAACTGCTGGTATGTTTTTTTGAAATGGCAAAGGTTTAGAGCTGTTTATCATTTCTTCAGCAGCTGAATTGATAGTAATTTTGGGAGAATAGTCATATCAGCAATAATAATTCCCAGGCAAACCATAATGTGTTGTTAGAACTGTAAAGTGGTTTTTTTTGTTGATTTGTGTCATGGGAAATCAGTTAAATAAGCACAATTTAGCAGGAGCTGTAATGAAGCAGGCTGTGGGTTGAGAATAATTTTATTTGTGTCTTTTTTCATTGTTATATGGATCTATAATTATGTGTAAGTGTATATGTGCCATGTATAGAATTAATATATTAAAACATTATAGAAATCAGGAGAACAGGCTTGAAGGAAACAGGCTATAAATTAAGAAAATCGAAGGAAATTACAAAGTTATAAATAAAATAAGGCATGACTTCTACTCTGGATAAACTCAGCCAAATCCCAGTTATTTTCCCAAGAACCAGAAAGTTTGGGAGCTTCAGGTGCCAGGTGTGAGAGGCTTTCTCTTACCAAGCACTTCTAATACCCTGAAATAACTGTGCAATTCTGGAAAATCTTATTCATGGGCAAAGAGGAATGTATAAAGCCAAGAATTTCCTGTTTGTATCCTAACAATCCAATCCAGGAATCATTACTGGTGCAGATGCAACTTCTACAGAAGAAAGAAGAGGCAAAAATGCTCCATCCAGAAGAAGAGTCACTAATAAATACATATACATTCATACAGCAGTTAAAAGCACCATTTATTTTGCATTTTAGTGTGCAATTCCCTGATACTTTTTTCTGAAACTCCTCATTGTAATGACCTGCAGTTGGCTTTTTTTTCCCTTTTTTCCCTTTCTTTCAGCTTTTGCAGCAATTCTGACAAGCTTTCACAGATAGGAATGCATATTTTATACTGTTTGAAATCTGACTTGTCTCATGCATAAATTATTAACTTTTCTTATAAAAAATGACCCTGGCTTAAGTGAGAATGGAAAATAATAATTAATCTCTTCAAGGTTGCAGAGCTGTTGTTTCTGAGTCTTCAAAGAGTAGTTAATAGAGTAACTTGGACAGGTTTTTAACATTTTCATCACAGTATTTTGTTTGTGTGTAATTCTGTAGGTCTGCTCATACTCTTCAACCTTCTTCAGGGGATGAAATCTCCACTAATGTTTCTGTCCAGCTTTACAATGGAGAGACCCAGCAGCTCATCATTAAATTAGAAAATATTGGAACAGAACCACTGGAGAAACTGGAGGTGACAGCGAAAACAGTGAACACCAAGGGTGTGTATGCTGGTTTGTATTTAGAAATAATAGTGGTCACTCCTCTGGTAAAGGGAGGACTGGTTGTGTTACACTTCTCGGTCAGTTTAGACTAAATATCATAGTCCTCCTTAGAGAACTGAAATAATTCAGTTTGATTTTATTGTAGAAATACAGAAATGAAACAGAATGTAAAAAAATGCAGAAAGAAAATTGCAGAACCATCTGTGTGTCAAAGGGTCAGCTGCTTTTTGGAAATCTGGATTTCTTTGTAGTGTTGCTTGGGGAAAAAAGCCTCAGGCAATAACTAGTAAAGAGGAGGAATCTTGGATCTAAATTATTTTCTCCTTATGTCTAAATATGCTGATTAGTTCATTAAATAAATTACCATTGACAGTAATGTTGTCCTACTTGAGGGAGTGGAAGTAAATAAGCATATTTCTGTCTTACTCAGTGAGCAATAAGAAAAAAATGGGATAAAAGACTTGAAAAGACAAGACAATAAATAAAATAAGCTATTGTGAGTTAAAAGAATAATTGAAGCTATGGAAGAAATACGACCCATCCCCTCTGTGCACTTAATTCTCTTGAAATACTCTGTCCATGTTAGCATTAAAAAAGGAGTCTGATAAGTGAATCCTTCTTTTGTTTTGTGATGTATTTCCTTTTTTTCAGTTTGTCCTCTGAGACATTGCTGTGAAAATGATATTAACAGAAGAACTGCAGGTGACAAGCTACATAATCTTTACTGACAGTAGAAATACCTGATTTTATTGCAGGTCTTACTCTGTCAGTGCCAGAGCATTAAAATGCAGTGTGATACCTTGTGATTTTTGTTCATTTCAGTATTCAAGCTCATGATTTTTTTTATAACAGAATATCCTCTTCTCTGCAACCTGAGAGAATAGGAGTTGCCAATCAGCTCAAAATAGATTTTTGGTCTGGGACTTGTTACCAGGAATAACTTTAGAAGATGAAACGTGTGATGATTTACCATTCTTATTTCAGCAATTCCAACATGCTCCTCCTGTGCTGGGTGCTGGATGTGTGGAGTGGAAAGACCAAACAGAGCACTCAGATTAAATGGGGAAGTTCATGAAATGACATGTATTAAATGGTGGGATTTATGGGCACGTGAGTCACGTGTTAATCAGACTCTTTGTACAGAATGTTACACACTTAATTGGTTCAGAATGTTGAAAAAGAGACTCATGTCAACTTTAAAATCATCCCTCCATTACAACTTGTGTTAAAAACAGTGGGGAAAAAGGAGAAGAGTTGATGGACTCAGCTATGGGTTCAGTAAAACTTTTAATTGTACTTGATCCTGTATTTTCTTGCTCTATATAACATGTTTCTTTATCAGAGAAAGGAAAATTTCTCATGAGTAAGTTGTAAACATTCACCCTCAAAAAATGTAACCCTTAAATCACCAGCTCAGCAAAACAGAAATGAGAGTGAGTTTTGAGATGCACTGAATGGTATTTGTTGAGAGAGTGTGAGAACTGTGACATCAGAGTCACAGAATCATTAATGTCTGTGTGAGCAGGGACTGCTGGAAGTTACCTTCACCTTCTTTTGAAAGCAGAATTTGGATGAGCTGATGGAGGGTCCTGTCAGGCAGAATCCTCAGTGTCCTGCACTGTCTCCCAGAGGTGAAATGCACCCCTGTATTGGGAACTGTGCCCGAGATGAGCTGGGTTACTGCAGAAAAACACATCCTGAAAGAAGTGGAACTTTGTGCCTGACTGTGCTCTGGGTACGACCTAGAGAGCTGGAAAAGGCTGTCCATGGGGAAAGAACTGATGGGCCACACTGAGCATGTAGAAATTATATCAAATAGAATCTGTCATTGGGTGGTTTGGGTGGGAAGAGACCTTAAAGATCCTACTCTGCCATGGGCAGGGACACCTCCCACTAGCCCAGGTTGCTCCAAGCCCCATCCAACCTGGCCTTGGACACTCCCAGGGATGGGGCAGCCACATCTGCTCTGGGCAACCTGTGCCAGGGCCTGCCCACCCTCACAGGGAAGAATTTCTTCTCAATATACAATCTAAACCTGCTCCTTGTCAGTTTGAAGCCATTCCCCCTTGTCCTGTCACTCCACGCCCTCTGAGTCCGTCTCCAAGTTTTTGTAGCCCCCTTGGCTAGTGGAGAGGGCTCTCAGGTCTCCCCAGAGTCTCCTCTTCTCCAGGCTGAGCAGCCCCAGCTCTCCTAGCCTGTCTCTAGCAGAGGAGTTCCACCCCTGTGATCCATTTAGTGGCCTCCTCTGGGCTTACTCTGACAGCTCAGTGTCTTTCTGGTGTTGGGGATGGACCTTTGCCTTTTTTAAGGGGCTCTCTTCCATTTTAGTTATGATCATAAATTGATTCCAGTGCATAAGGATGGACTCAGGATGCAGTGACAGGGGATTCTGGTGATGAAGAGGGAAGTAAAGGTCTGTAATGCCAGCAGCTGCTCTTGGTCAGGAAATACAACATGTATGGAACCAATGGGGATGCAGCATTAAACCATCTCTAATAGCAACACAAGCTCCTGATATTGCACAACAGGCTGAGAGCAAATGCAGACCCTTTTGAACTGTCTGTAGTGCATTAGGAAGTTTTCTCTTGGATGTTCTTTACTTGTCTTTAGCTGAAATGTGCCTGTGATTTAAACTGCTCAAGGTCTCCTTGAAAGCTGTTCAACCCCTTCATCTGCCTGCCCACAGCTTGCCTGTCACCTGGGGAGCCCCTGAGAGGTTGTTTGATTGCAGCCAAATCAAAAGAGCTTTCAGTCATCTTTGGTTCCCCTGGTTTGCTTTGGTTCCTTTTGGCAGTTCCTGGGAAATCCCTGGCAGCTGCTGCATTCCTGCCTCTCTGACTGCCTTTTCTCTGCCTTCTGGTTCGGTGGCCACAGCTTTCAGCACAAAGAGAAATGCTGCAAGTGACAAATATTCTCTTTTCTGTTGTTGGAGTCACTGGATGGCATTAGAGGCCTGACCTCCCTCCTTTATTGTGTTAGCTGTTACAGGCAGTCACTTTTCTGGAGGAACACAACTTCTCTGGCCCTGTTTTCAGTGGTGTCTTGCTAATGAGAACCTCTGGAGATCACTTTCACACTTACCTTCTCTTACTTCCTCCTATTACTTTCAGGTTCAGTTCTGTGTTTTCCACTTTGGCCCTCAGATGAATGAGCAGAACTTGCAGCTCACCCTGTTCATTTCAGAAAGGACATCCCAGGGTTTTGGAGTCCTTTAGGAGCTGTGTGTTGTTGGAACAGATCCCGAGGCACATCAGCAGGAGGGACTTGTCATGCTGCCACAATGGACACGTCTGTCATGGCTTTTAGTGTCTCATTGCTTCCCTCAGCCTGCCAGGCTGTGGTGCCTGTGGTTGGATGTCACACATCCATCCTGTCAAGGTTAACTCTGTGTCACCTCGTGTTGTCCCTCACCAGGTCAGACAGTTTAATCCTTTTTTGGAAAGATGACATGTGCAAATCTGGATGCCTTTCCCACCCTTTGGCTCCAGTCAGCCCTTGTCAGAGCCTTGCTATGGCTCAGTGAGGGAGTGCAGTCCAAAGGCTCTGAGAACCCAACTGTTTGGTGCACTCAGGCAAAGGTAACACTGATGTCTTCACTCAAGGCCCTGAGAAGAGCACACCAGGCATTTCTGGCTCTGAGAGTGAGACCAGCTACACTGAGTGAGCCTGGATGATGAAGCAAAACCTCACTGATCTTTCTTTGTTAGGAGTGACTGACTCCTGGAAATTAAACATAGAGAAATAAGTTCACCTGTATTCTTCCTTTGGTCTTTGCACAGAAGCACCTGCAGCCTCAGCTGTTCTGCTGTGTCAGACCAAAAGGCAAAAATCTTCTGAGGTTCAGGCAACCCATTTGAAGGACTGTGAATATCCTGGAATGGATCTATTTACCCTTTTTTTGCTGAAGAAGACAGTAAAGTGTTTCAGATTGGGGTTGGGGTGTGCTCCCTGGAGGGTGAGAATGCAGGGAAAGCTCTTCTGCAGTCAGTCCAATGTCCCTGTGACAGCACGACCAGGAATGTGGGTACACAGTCCATCCAGCTGCCCTGGTGGCACTGCCTGGGCTGCTCAGCTCTCTGTCCCTCTCTGCCCACACTGACTGACCGAAATCATGGTCTGTCATGGTTCTTACTAACTTTTTCCATTCATAGGATAAAGAGTAAATGGTTCATGACTTCAGAGTGATTTTTTTCCCCTCCTTTTGGGCATTATTACTAATTGCCTAGAAGAAACTCTGCTGGATACCTTTATTTTGTGAAGAATGTAATAAATCCTGCAGGTTCATATCTGTTTACCAGGTCTAGGGGAAATTAAGATGTGTGAATGGCAATGCCTGTGCATTTAAGACTGCTGGTTATTTTGGGGTGCATACATGAAAATAGAACATGAAAAATTGATTTGGAAAAAACCCGACACATCAATGTGTTGGGGTATTTTTTGGCACACCTTAAAATCTGTCAAGAGTTAGATTGGCCTGGAGTAACCCAAAGTCAGGTTGTGGGTAAGCTGTTCCCTGATATTTGTTACGATATTAGTGATTTAGTATCCAGTCAAATGATGAAACAAGGTGCTATTTGCAACTCTTGACTAAGAGTTGGTTTTAACTTTGGGTGTTTGCTAAACACAGATTTTGGACTCAAAAAACTGAGTGTAGCTTTACCCCAGGACAGTCTCTCACTGAACTGAAAGGCTGCAGCCAGAGTGTAATTCACTGTAATTATGATTACTGAACAAGGGAAACATTATTAAACTGTAAACTGGTGTCAGATAAAATATAAACTACATTATCCTCTACTGCTTAACTTTCAGCTTAAGCCTTTAGATCTTATGTTGTAATTAGAGGTGTTAATTGGAGAGTATCTGCAAGGGCTGTTCTCACTTCAGAAGTCTTTTCACTTGTATTATCTTTAAGTAAATCTCCTACTTCATGAAAACACTTTTTGGAAACAGTTTGGTGCTCAGGTCCTTGGGGTTTGTCCTTCTTTGCTGAAGTAAAACATTCCTGTAGCATCTTCTTGGTTTTTTACTTGTCAGGAAAAGGCTGTGGAGACTGAGGTACTTACTAAGCTGCTTTTTCTCCTTGAAAATAGAAAGGTTTGGAAAGGTTCCGAGGTGCCAACAAATGAACCTGCCCTGAAATCCAGAGCCTGGTGGGAGGTAGAGATGAACTGTGTGACTTCCAGTGGTCTCTGTTATGCAAAGCTGTGCTCAAGTGGTGTTTAAATCAGCCTTTAGAAGAATTCTCCAGTGCAATTTGCAGATAATATGCTTTGCTACAGTAAATTAGTAAATGTATGTTTAGGATTCTCCCAGTCAAACCATCATGCTCATTTTATGTATTAATAGACTATTAATAGTGTTCAGCACTGTATGGGCTTGCAGATATTAATGAATTGATAGATGGGGTGGGTTGATTGACCAGAACAGAACCCCCCATCCAGTATTGATGAGCAGTAAATATTGGGGTTTGTCCTCATATTATCTTCTGACTTGTCAGGCTTATGAGAGAGGAGCTAATAATTAAAAAGTAACCAAATAATGATGTTGCAGCTGCTTTGGAAATGTCACTGATTTAGTCTGGTGTAATATTTTGATGAAATGTTCTCTGCATTTGTGTAACACTCCCTGAGTTAAAGTCTGTGTGACTCAAAAGTACATGAACTTTTAGGCCCCCTTCAGGCTGTATTTGAAGTGTATATTTAATGTTGCCTTTTGTGCAATGTTTTGTCACTTAACTGCATATTTTGAGCTCTGTGACCTACATGATTCCAGGTCAATGTCAGGACCCAGGAACTTCTCTGTCTTTCTAGTGTTACATTAAATTTTTAATACCTTAATTCTGAATATTTTAAGTGACAAATCAGTTAATACTCTCTACCACAGTTCTAAACTGAAATTTCCCTAAAGTGGGGGTTATGCTCATGAAATATTTACTTATTTTGGTGCAGAGAAGCTGTATGGGGATTTCTTGAGCTGGAATCTAGAAGATACCCTCTCCCAGTTCCCTCTGAAACCTGGAAAGGTTGCAACATTCACTGTGAACATTAAAGTGAAGCTGGACTTTTCATGCCAAGAAAACCTTCTGCAGGATCTCAGTGATGGTGAGTTTGAATTTCTCCTTGTTTGGGATGGTGTTTGTTGTGTACTTCTGGGAAACCCTTCTCTAGTTGCTGTGCCATTTCTGCTCTGTGTTTTTTGTGTATTTGTGTCTTGTGATGCAGAGCCAACCCTTCTGTGAGCTGTGGGGCTTGAAGAGGGAATTTTTGGGACAGCTCTGGGCACCACAGCCTGACCTGACTCCCACACCAGACCTTGCTCTGCTATCTTTTTAAATCATTCTTGACAGAGTCCTTTTGATGTGTCTCTTTGTGTCCTTGCCTTATGAAGACAAAAATAATTTACAAACATTAGTGGGCTTCAAAGAGAAAAAACATTGTTTAGTTATCCAAGACTGCAGAGTTCTTAGTCATTGCTGAATGTGGTTTTGCCTGAAATGTAGGACAAAATCCCCCTCATATTTGTGCTGTAGAGAAAGTCTTATGTGCTTAAACTTACTCTGAATAAAAAAAAGCAGCAGTGTTTGTTTGTATTAGAATTATTTGGAATTAAAAGTACCGGATACTTATAATAAGGATTTTCTTTTTATAGTAAACACACAATCTCACTGGAGTAATTGCTCTGCTCTGTATTTTTTCAATTGCCTGATATATTTACACTGATTGAATTCATTTGACAAAACAAGATATTCCTGTATTTATATAAAAAATGTGTCATTTGGATTTTTTCCCAGGATCCAATTGCAGGTATACATTACTATTATAGGGGATCTTTAACAAATAAATTATTTCAATATAGAAAAATACAACAAAATGACATGCAGAGATTATTTAAGTTGAATAGGACTAATTTCTGTGAGTTATCTTGCAAAGGCATTTCAACAGCAATTATATTAATTGTTAGCAATGATTAAAAGACTTCTTTATTTTTGAAACCTCCCTGGTGTAAAATAAAAAAAAAAAATTAAAACTATTTTAGAGCTTTGACTGCACAAACCCCATGGTATGAGAATACAAGGGCCAAGGAATTGAGACTCTGAGAAATGCAGATCCATGAAAGCTTTATATATATATATATATATATATATATGTATATATATGTATATATATGTATATACACACAGACATACATATTTTTTTTTTTTAATTCCCTTTGTTTTCCCAGTCTCCAAAAAGCTCTGGAGCTGCCCTTGCCCAGCAGTTTTTCAGGTGCAATAACACAGACAAAATACTCTGTAGGAGGAGAAGGTAACACACCTCTTGGTCTTGCCACCAAACAGTTGTGGGATTTGGGATTTGGATTTGGGCTTCTCTTGTTTTTCTGTGTCCAACTCTTATGAGGCCATGTATGAATAAAATCTGTGAACATTTTACATAATTATTTCTGCCTCTTGCTTCTCTGAAAGGTGGTGTGGCTGGAGCAGTTCAGCCTTTCCTCACTCAGGGATGAAGGAGCACAATCCATGGTGTTTTGTTGGAACTTTGTGGGTGTTGTGTGCTCTGTGTGCTTTGGAAATGCTGTTAGAGATGCTGATTATATTGGCCATTTACTTGCTGCTTTATTTTTTATGTACTGCTTTTAACTTTACAAATGCTGTGTTTTCCAAAGAGGTGGATAAGAGCCTGATGTGAAGAACAGTAAAGAGCCAGAGAAATCAATGGCAACTATGATGTGACTTTTAATCATGAGGTAGCTGTGGTGCCTTTTTCTTTTGAAGAAATGATGATCAAAATACTTCTCTCTCTTAAAAGTAATGCCCTTAAGAGGGCATCTGTTACTTTCATCTCTTTTCATTTGCTGCTGAAATTGTTTCCTTTTACACTGTTTGTAATCAGGACATAGTACAGAGGGGATAAATTACTGATGCTTCTGATGATACCCTTACAATTGGGAAGTAAACTAAGTTATCAATCAAAATTGCTGATCTAATTCGGGTGTGTTGATGGTATACTGTCTCATAAAGAAAAATACTGGATGTTTTTCAAGATTAAAGGAAGCAAACCCACGTGAGTGGCTGTACAGGATCAGCTCAATGACCATCCAATCCCATATCCTGGCTCTGAGAGTGGCTGACAGCAGATGCCAGTGGGAGAACAGGGAAAGTTGTGCACACACACACACACACACACACACACACACAACTTTTCTTTAGACTTGTGGATTCCAACAGTTGTTCCAGCATTAAATATGGTCTCTCTGGTTTTAGGCACTGTTAGTCATCCTTAGTGGGTTTCTCTTTCCTAAAATTCTTCATTCCTCCCATCAGCACCGTGGCAAGAGGAGTCACAGCTAAATTACTTTTCAGCAGCTTTGCAGTGGCTGGTGGTATCCTGGTATTCCCAGGTTTTTGGGTTGCATGAGAGGTAACAGTACCTGTTGTAACCATGGTCCCTACAGTGGTGATTTGAGACATTTCCTCAGGTTATTGTCACTGCAGGCTGGAGATCCCTCATGGCTTAGCTGTCCCTCTTATGGAAACTGTTCCACTCGTCAGCCTTTCCCTTTTGGACTCTCTCAGGTCTGTGTGTTTGGGGGAGGCTGTTCACACTGTAGGAGGGGTGGTGGATGTATTTCTGCAGTGACCTAATGATGCTCTTTATTTTGCTTTACATTACTTCCCTTACAATCATGCAGTAATGCACAATTTGTCACTTGCTTTTTTGACTCTTGTGGACATTGAGTGGGGTGATCCATGAATCTGTGGACCACAGCTCCAGGATCTTGCTCCTGAACAGTAACAATGAGCCCAGAGCCTCTTAGTGCACAAATGGGTTCAGGATTGGTTTTTCCCATTTATTTATGATGAATTTAAATTGCCATTTTATTGCCCAGTTATTGAGTTTTGTGAGGTTCTAGCTGTGATGTCAGTGTGCTGACAGTCATTCTGTCTGGGTTGGACAGGATTCCATTCTGGGAATCTGATTTATGCAAATACAGCCAAATAATGTGCCAGAAGAAATTTAAGTTGGAGATCAGAAAAAAATTTTTTACAGAGAGAGTGCTCAGGCATTGGAATGGGCTGCCCAGAGAGGGGGTGGATTCACCATCCCTGGAGGTTTTTAAACTGAGATTGGGCATGTAACTGGGTGCCATGATCTGGTAAAGGGACTGGAGTTGGAGCAAGGGTTGGACTTGATGATCTTGGAGGTCTTTTCCAACCCAATCAATTCTATTATTCTAAGATTGTCCTTCCCATTAAAGCCACCCCTTAAGGTTCATGTCACAACCTGAGTTGCCTTGGCTTATTATCTTTGGAATTAATTACTTTGGAGAGATGAGTAGTGAGGCACTTCATTAATTAATATTAAGTAGACCAGGAGCTTCTTTACAAGAAAGACACTGAAGTTCTGGAGTGTGTGCAGAGAAGGGCAGTGGAGCTGGGGAAGGGTCTGGAGCACAAGTGTGGGGAGGAGCAGCTGAGGGAGCTGGGGATGTTTAGCCTGGAGAAAAGGAAGCTCAGGGAAGACCTTGCTGTTCTCTTGTCCCTTGCCTGGGTGTTTCAGGGTTCCTGGTCCTCTGGCTGGGAAGGTTTTTCCCCTGGGTAAGGCAGGAGGAAGCAGCAGACAGGTCTGTGCCACCTGCTGAGGTGTCCTGAAGAGGCCAACAGGATATCCCCGTTATGAGCATTATGGATTCTCCTTCCTGGTTATTATAATGCAATTTCTGAAATCCAGCACTTCCCTGACACTAAAAGGGATGAGACAAGAGCTGCTCTTTCTGGGTTGCTTTATACACAGTAACTTGTTGGTGGGAAGCAGGGTTTTAAAAAAGCTCCTGGGACATGGGGGTAATGTTTTGCAAAGCTAATGAATTAATCTACAATGAGTACTTCATTATGGAAAATGTTAATGTTCATCTATTCTGTGTATAGGGAACCTTAAGACAGGTGTGAGGATATTTAGATTCATAAACTCATCAAAGAAACTAATTAATTATGTGTTGAGAGAGAAGTAAATTTGTGCCTCAGGTCTCTCCTTCCTTTCTCTGGAGAAAAAGGGGTTGCAGAGAAATGATAGCATATTTCTAAAATCACTGATCCTCAATAATATTGTTATGCAAGACCAGTGTGTGTTTCATACTCACTTTGATGCTTTTGTGCTTAAATGGCCAGATTGTATCCACTTCAAAGTGTTCCTGCACTTACACAACATACAGACAATATATTTGCTTGTTAGAAAGATACCTGGTTTGGAATTTAAATGACTCTTCACAAGCCTTCTGAGAAACTGGGTAGCCTGGAGGACCCTGTTAGGATAATGGTATCCCTGGTGAGGATGGAAGTCCTCAGAGATGTTCCAGTATTATCATTTCCACGTTTCTAGACTTGGTTGCCTTTTAGCATTTAATCATTCACAATAGTCTTGCAATGTGGTTTAATATCTAAGAAGTTTTTTTGGTTCTGCAATTTGAAGATGTCACTTTGGTTGTACTGTTAATTTGAGTAAATGAGGCTTTTCCCTTTTGTTTTGTTTTGTTAACCACAAACACGTCTGTGCCCTCCATAAATTCACCACTGTGTAACTTTAAAAATATTCTTAATTTTTGAGAACTTTTCCTACAGAATTCTTCTTGATTTTCAGCTTTAGTACTTACAGAAGGTAAGGTGCTTTTTTCTCTTTCAACTGCCTTTTAATCTAGATAAATATCTTGTTTCATAATTTCACTGATACAAGGTGAGATTTTTTAACAGTATGTAAGTGCCTTGGAACTTCAGCCTTTATCAGTTGTTCCAGGCACTCTACAAATGTGTGGAAAGATGGTGTTTGAGTCCCCAAATCTTTCCAACATGAGGCAAATAGCAATAAAGTGGTTATTGGCACATACAGGCTCATAGACCTGCCATCCTGTCACGCTGTTCCCTTGCTGAGGGGCTTTGCAGTCTGCATAAGTAATCTTTAGTTTTATTATGAATTTCTTTATACTTCATTTTCTGGATTCAGGGATTCACCTTTATTAGTCCAGCAACCTCAGGAAGCAATCCTTACTGATGCTGCCTTTGTTATTGGGAATTATTGTCTCCATGGGTGGTGGATGTGCTGTCTGTGCCCTGCTCCTGGAGCCAGGGAGCTGCTGCATTCCCAGGAACTCTCCTGGATGCTCCTGCCCCTGGGCTCTCCTGTCATAGTCCTAAGTGTGTTTTTGAGAGAGGGAAGAGATGCATCTCAGTGCCCACAAATGGATTCTGTTGCCTGAAACCTTGTGTACTCCTGTGCTATCCCCTTCCTTGTGGCTGCAGAAAGCAATTTTCTAGAACTCTGCCTACTTTTAGCAGAATATAGTTCTCTTTTTCTAGGAAAAAAAAAAGGCATGTTCAAGTTCAGCAAGCAGAGTCTGTCTCCTGTCTCGAGTTGTTTTTTTCTGTCCTTCTGCATGTTTAAAGTCCTTCAAAGCTGTTGCAGTGTCTTAGGAGATGGTGCCTACAAAGAGGCTTTTTGTTTTGAAACTCAGGCAATGGATTGACAAAATAAACAAATGGGGTGAGGGGGCATTTAGTTTTCATATGTTATGATCAAGCTGTGTATTTTCCAAAAAGCATCTTTCCAGAAGAATCATAGAATGGTTGGGTTGGAAGTGACTTAATGATCATCCCATTCCAACACCCTGCCATGGGCAGGGACACCTTCCACTCTTCCAGGTTGCTCCAAGTCCTGTCCAACCTGGCCTTGGACACTCCCAGGGACGGGGCAGCCACAGCCTCTCTGGGTAACCTCTGTCAGTGTCTCACCACCCTCACAGGGAAGAATTTCTTATTGTCAGTTTGATGTCAACTGCCCTTGTCCTGCCACTCCGTGCCCTTGGAGTCCCTCTCCAGCTCTCTTGGAGCCCTTTAGGCACTGGAAGGGGCTCTGAGGTCTCCCTGAATCCTTCTTATTCCCAGGTGAACACCCCCATCTCTCCCAGCCCGTGTCCATGGCAGAGCTGCTCCAGCCCTTGGAGCCTCTTTGTGGTCTCCTCCAGACCCGCTCCTGCAGCTCCACATCCTGCTTTTGTTGGAAGCCCCAGGTGTGGACACAGCACTCCTGGTGGGGCCTCACCAGGGTGGAGCAGAGGGGCAGAATCCCCTCTCTGTCCCTGCTGGAGATGCTTCTTTGAGATCAGCCCAGGACACGATTCCCTCCCAGTCCCTTCTTTGCTTCCAACTCCTCTCCCAGGGATGGGGATGGGGTTGGTCCCTCCCATCCCCTCCCGGCTGCTCCTCTCTTGTCTCCCTGTCCCAGGTCGGGCCCTTTCCTGGGATGCAGCTCCTGAGGAACAGCTGCTCCCACAGGGAATATCCCTGCTCTGGACCTGCAGCCCCCCCTGCCATCCTTGGAACAGACTCAGGGAGGTGGTGGAGTCACTGTCCCTCGAGGTGTCAAAGAAAAGACTGGATGTGGCACTTCCAGTTCTGGTCTAGTTGACAGAGTGGTGTTCAGTCATAGGTTGGACTCGATAATCTCAGAGGCCTTTCCAACTTAATGGACTGTGTGATTCCTCCTTTTCCTGCACCCCTTGGGATCCCTGTGCTGCTGTTGGATCATGTGAAGTTCTTCTGGAAAGAAGCAGCAAATCAGCCTCAAATCCTGTGCTGTTTTCCATCTCCATTGTGTTGCCAGTTAACCATAGACTGCCTTGGAATCCAAACTCTGGTGTCCTGGCATCAGTGGAGTAGTTTTTAAGTGTTCCTTGCTGCAGAGTTTGAGACCACTGTGGTTGTGCTGCACCTGTTGAAGAGTGTGCTCAGTTTTGTCACCCCTCTCACTGTTGTGCAGCCCAGCATTCCACGGAGCTGTCCTGGGCCACCTCTTCCTTCAGGGCTCAGTCAGTGGGATGTAAATCTGCAGGTTGAACTCCCTGAATTCACTTCCCCTCATTCAGATACGAAGTTGTGTGGGATTCTTCTGTGCAGTGTGCTGGGAAAGTGGCTAATGAAGCCAAATTGACAATTTACTTAACATTGGAGAGGAGAGAGGAAATGCTGGTGAGAGATTTTGCTCTGTTGTGACAGCAGTGACTGGGATGTTGGAAAGGCAAGCTGTGTTTTTGCAGTTACCATGGAAAAAGTGTTGGTCATGTGCTGTTACCATGGAAATATTCAGTGTGGATTCTGGAAATTAGGAAAATTTCTGGACAGACTAGAGAGACAATTACTCTTTTTATAGTACAGGGCTGCTCAAGCTGTTTAACAGTAGGGATGAATGAAAGAAAACGGTGGAGAATTCACATCTTCAGCATTTTAAACTTCATGAGAGAAAATAAAATGTATGAAGTCTCAGAAAATATCAGTATCAATAATTTAAAACTGCTGAACTGCCTCATTGATGCTCAGTGCTTTCTTCTGCCATCATTAAGTTCTGAGACAGAAACTTGATCACTACAGTGGTTACCTTAAACTTTTCATCCTGAAGCACCATCAGTGTCTCCTTTGCTATAAATTCTCCTTTTTCAGGCACAATTTAGAGATTCAAAAATTCCTTCTTCTCAGAGAAAATGTTTAAACTAATGCCTTCTTTTTTTTCCACAAAGAAAATGAAAATAAACTGGGGTTTTAAAGGGTAAAGTAATGAAGAAAGACATTAGTGGTATGTCTGTGATGTTCTTTTAGGTGTTAGCTATTGCTTTCTCAAAGAAAAAAAAAGCTCCTGCCTTATAAAAATGGAAAATCTGACTAATGCCATGCAGTTTTTCATGCTTGGTTCTTTTTGTGTTTTAATTTGCAATTTTAGGCACCAATCAGTGTCAATTTTTCTTCCAAATATAGAACTAGTGAAAATCATTCATCAATTGGAAAAGAATATTTTCCCTCCATTGAAACTTTTAATTTTCTTTAAAAAAGACTGAATTTCAAAGCCTGCAATCAAATGTATTTGTGATGAGTTTTGTTGGCAACGTCTTGAACTTTTCAGTGTTTTACTGCCTTAAATCTTATGATTTATTAAATGTATGTTTGCTTTAATATCAGTTGGTTTGTAAAGGGTGCTGAGAGCTGGTGTAGGGAGTTTGATCCCTGATTTAAAACCCCTACTGTTCCATCAATACATCTGATAAAATGGGATATTCAGTGCTAAAGTGCATTTTAAAACTGGTTAGTGAAGGAAACTGGAAGTAAAGGAATATGGGACCAGTCCCTTTGTTTTCTCTGTGGATACCTGTGAAGTTGGATTTAATGCAGCAGAACCATTTCATGCTCCATCATGTTCTGTTGGTTTCTTCTTCTGAGGAATTGTGTCCTCAGCATGCCCAGATTACAACCCAGCCATGGAACTGGAATGTGGCCTTAGCAAATATCATTTGATGGGAGTGATTCAGGAGATATGTTTGGGGTTTGTGGACAGTTTGGTGTTTCCTGTGTGTTTAGCTATGGAAATATGTTTGGGGTTTGTGGGACAATTTGGTGTTTCCCACGTGTTTACCTATGGAAATATGTTTGGGGTTTGTGGGACAGTTTGGTGTTTGCCATGTGTTTAGCTTTGTGGCTGCTGAAGGTTTAATGTATTTAATTAGTGTTTGTGGATTGCAGTTGTTCTGAATGGCTTAAAGAAACAAAGTCCTGCTCTCCTTCGGACTTTGGATGCAAATCTAAATAATGGAAAATAGTGAATCTGGTTTTAGTAAATATTAAGACTTCATTACTTTGTTTTCTTGTTACTCTGATGCTTTTGATTCAGTGTTAATTTTCACACATTTGATTGGTTTGTGCTTAGAATGTGGCCTTGGTTGGGTTGAGAAACCCAAATGTGCTGCTGTGTGTTTAATTACCTTCAAGTTACACGAGGTTGTTGGCAATAACAGGTTCTATTAAGTTGTCCTGTTGTTTCTTACTGCTTTACTCTCTGCCAGTCCCCAGACTGATGGTAAATACCCCAGTGAGGACATTCCTCTAAGGATACCCATTTCTGTTACACTTTTTGTTGACTTTTACTGTGTAAACCTTCGTTCTGCCTCTACTACATGTGAGAAATATTTTATTTGTTTTTACATCAGTAGATGTACACAACATAACTTCTCTATTTTCTATTCTTTTCCACAAAATATACTTGAAAAAAGAAACCTCATACCAGAAACTGGTTTAAACATCCTGAGCAGCTGGTAGGGTCACTGTCATGGAAAACCACAAGCTTTTATCTTTCTTCTGTTTGAAAACTGTAAATGTTAAAACTAATTTTATATTATTAATTCTGACATCTCTGTTCTGATATCTCAAATGTAGTTATAGTCCTTTCCTGTGATCTTCACTGAATTTTTGGTGTATTCTTTTTGGATTATTTTTGGCTTGAAGGGAAAACCAGCAAAATAATCTTTGCCTTCTGCTTTGCCTTATTGTGTCAAATGTTAATACTACTTTTTATGTCTCTTCTCTCCCTGTGATAATACAGATGTGGACTCATTGGAATAAAACACAGCATTAGACAAGCAAAAGTAATTCCATGTGTTCTGTTTGCAGATGGAATCAGTGTGAGTGGACTCCCTCTCTCCAGCCCTTTCCGGCAGGTTGTCAAACCCAGAGTGGAGACCAAAGCCCTGAATCCACAGGAAAGCAGCAAAGCTGGGGATTTCAGCCACGTGAAGGTGAGGGAATGGCAGCAAACCCAGGGAGAGCTGGGCTTTCCATTGCACTGTGTTGTGTGATTAAAAAAGAGAGGTTTCCTTGTCTCATCAATATTTCCCTTTGGTTTTTCTTTTTAGCACAGCTTGGTGCTGTGTGTTTGGATTGTTTTATTGGAACAAACAAACAAAAAGAGGTGAAGAAAGATGAGCCTGGCAGTGGGAATTGCAGGGCTAGGTATCAGTGTGGGGTCCTGGGGAGATGGCAGTTCACCTCAGGTGGCTTTCTCGTGCTATTTACTCTGCAGGAAGGGGCTTCTGTGTGAATCCTTGGGTTTCTCTGTTTTCTTGGCCTTTTTGTGATGTTCATGTAAGTAATAAAACAGAATAGTTGAGAGAGTCAAAGGAAAAGTAAATAAAAGTAGCAGGATGAAAGAAAAGTTGTGTGGAAGCTGCTTTGTGCTTTTCTGAAGCTGCTCTTTTCTTTTCTCTTGAACATCCTACTTGTTCTTGCCTGCTGAAGGTGCAAACTTGTTGTTTTAAGCCATGAAATAAGTTTAGCTTCATACTGGCTGGATTTGCAGAAGATGCAATTTAAGATGAAAATAAGGAAGGTTGTATTAATGGACTGTAGCCCATCCCAGGTCTCTGCCCTCCCTTTGGGAATGGTGTGTGTGCTTTGAAGGGTTTGCCAGACACAGACTGTGCTGTTCTCAGGGACTTGCTTTGCATGTGAATTTGCTTCCTTCCCAGGGAGATTATTCACAGTTCTGTTGTTCAATAAACAGGTGAAACTGTTATTTTTAAACTTTCTTTTGGACCACTAGCCCTGCTAATTCATCATCTTTGATTCTGCAGTACAGAAATCATGATCGCAGCCTGGGAAAGGTGTTGAAACATTAGTAAAGGCTTTCTTTGTGTTTGATGACATAACCAGGTATTTCCTAATTGCTTAGAAATATAAATCAGCATCATTGAGGAAACAACCTGATATTTAAGTGGGTAAAATGTCCAGCATTAATGTTTAAATTTAGAACTTCGTACAGAATATCTGACCTATAGACACTTCTGAGTCATGGCAGCAGGAGGAATATTATTCCAGAAGAGGACTAAAAATCTGGAAATGCAGAACTTTGCACCAAATCCATGAAAAAAAAGCAGCCTTTTGGTTCACTTTTTGCTTGTCAGCCAGTTGTCCTGGCAACCAAGAAGCTGCAGGTTCCCAGTGATCATTGTGATGGTGTTACAAGGGTGTTGGGGGCTGGAAAGCAAGAACTTGGTTTTTAACAGTGTGTGGTACAACAGGGTGGTGGGAATGCACATGCTGGATCCTATTGGGAGGTTTATGGAATGGATTTGGTTTAATTAATTGTTATTTTGTGATGGAAGGACAATGCAGGTGATCAGAACTATGTCAGCAGACAAAACACTTTCCAGCAGCATCGGAGGGTTCTTTGCTGACTGATGTATGGAATGAGCAACTCAGTGCATTAACATCTGATCTAATCCAGCCTTAATCACCAACCTTGCACTTTCTGTAGTGTTTGCAGGAGATGATTTATAGGGGGTGGAAATAAAAATCTGGGTGCTAAAACAGCCAGTAGGATAAAGCTCTGGAGGAAGTCTACAAAGTTAAAGTTTTAATCACTTAAATTGTTATGATTGTGATGATTTATTTGTGGACAACATCCATGATAGGAAAAATATGTAAGATATTCGTAAGATTGGTGTATTGTAGGTGGGAGAGAGAAAACCACAGTAAGGTATCACTGGCTCTGATTTACTGTTGTGGCTCATTCCATTTTAACAGATACCCATTTCTATAACTTCTCTTTCTGTTCACCACCTTGATATACTTATAAATAATAACCTTCTCCCAGTTTGTCCTAATTAAACTACTATAAACCAATAATTGGATCTACTTGGATAAAAAATGCTTTGGAGTTCCAAGCTATTTACAATAAGAACCACCAGTAGCATAAATTAAAAGCTTCCAAATCATAGAATCAGGCAGTATTGTAAACAGTCTAGTCAATTAAGCATTTAAAGATATAATTAGAGTGTGCTCTGGTCCAGTTTTCTTGGCTGAGTTGTGAGGAATTTGCTGTGGGTTTGGGTTTGACTTGCTTGGTTTTAGTCTGGGTATCTTTGAGTACATAAAGGTGTTTGTTGTGAAATGCCTTTGCTCAGTAAGGACATTGTTGTGTGAAATGAAGCAAGTTGGGGTAGGGACATGAGATCATGATCCAAGGTCCCCTTTGATCCTGAGCCTCAAAATGTTTGATATTTATGAATCTCTTGGAGTTCCCCAGCACCTTCTTAAAAGATCCTTCAGTTCCTCTCTGTTGCTGCAGAACAATTCAGCCCTTTTGGACTGTTGCCTGTGTCCCTCAGTGCCTTTTGGGATCACTGCTGGGCTGTGCTTGAAGGTTTGTCTTGTGATGCTCCTGCCAATTAGAGTGGTTTGACAAGGACTAATGTAAGAATCAAGTGGGAGTTTTGAAGTTAAGAAACAAGATAGATCTTAAACGACTTGTATATGTGGTGAAAATGCTCTGCTGTCATTTATTCATGATTTAGCCATAGGTGTCTGGTGTGAATATTCAGGAGTAGTGGTTATTTTTCAACCCTGCCTGCTGTGCATAAGCTCGTCTTCGAATAAAAGTGAAATTCTGCAAATGAAAATGAATGTAAATCAATGCTTCTCATGTTGCTGATTCTGAAATGTCCTTGTTCAGATATTTATAGGTCTCATACTTAAATGTTCCCTCCCTCCTTGTTTGCCTTACAATTTCTGTGCTTCACTCTTGGATATTGCCAGTATTGCAGTCGAACTTCTCTGCAATCTCCGTTCTCAATTTTGCTGCAGGCTGCCTTTAATAAACCAGTCCCTGGCTGCTGGAAATGACTGTACAATGAGCTCATAAATTCAGTATAGAAATTGCTTTATGACCTCACTGCAAAGCTTACTTATCCCCTCAAGCTGAATAGAATATCAGGGTGTAGTGTTGTGTTCAGGTACCCTTTCCTGCTGTTCCCTGCTGGGTGGCTGTGCCAAGCCTTGCCTAAACCTCAGTGTAGGTGCCTCTGTCTGAAAGGGTGAGTTCCCCTGACAGCTCTGCAGTGCTGAGCTTACTCTGCTGTGTGAGGGTCTGTTTTGAGCCTGAGTCTGTTACTTCTTGAGTAACTCTGCAGTGTGTTTAAATATTCAGCTGTTCTACGTCTTAATGCAAAGGCTGCAGCAAGAAATTTAAACAGGTGCCATAATCTCTCAGCAAACACTGTGTTGTTTTGAACCAGGGAATTCTGGGCTGGTTTTCATGCCTGGAGACTGAGATTATGTGGTGGAGGCTGGTTCTTCTCCAGGATGGCAGGAACACACTCACACTCCATTGCACACATCATGGGTTTGAGGCTGTGAGATCAATCTGGGCCGTGGGGGATTTGGTCCTGACAGTCACAGTGATGGGGATTCACTGGGGGTGCCTTTTAGCCACGAGGTGGAAAGGAGAATTGCTCTTCAAAATATCTCAGTTTAATGTAATACCCTTGGTTTCTTTGGAACAAATCTGGCATTAAGAAATGGTGCATAACCCCAACTGGACAAACAACCCAATCAAGAGTTTAAATGGACAAATCTTTGAGCTGGACGAAGAAAACTTGCAAGCATGTTGTGGGTTTTTTAAAATCTTGATTTAAGCTGCTAAACACAGACAGTGCTTACTGGCCAGTTGTGTGGCAGACAGGGCTGGTTTATAATTTATAAGGGATTTGGCTGATTTATTTATTTGTTCTGAAATTTGTGTGTACAGGAGCATTTTCCTGTGCCTGCTGAACGTGAGCTGCAGTTCTGGAGGTTCAGCTGCAGAATCTGGGGAGGTTTAAGTGCTCTCATAAAACTGCTCCATGCTGCACTATCAGTAAGTGGTGGGAAGTGTTAAAATACAGTATATGGAGCTAATTTAATTTAATACTGTCCTTAATGTATCTTTTCTGATGTAGTCAGCAGTGTATTAAGATGAGATACAGGCCTTAATTGGACTTTTTTTCTGTTCAGTTCTCAGGCTCTGCTCTTCTGTATGAAAGTGTGCTGTTAATGGGGATAGACTTTATACTGTTGATGCTTTAAGCTCAAACTCCTTTTATTCATAAGCCTTATATCTGTTCTAAGTTTAATCCCTTAAACAGAAGAAGCTGTATTTTTACTTATTTATTTTTTAATTTTTAAATAATTCTGGATGCTTCTGAAGTTAATGTCGACATTTCATCTGTAGAGTGCAATTGAAATTTAGATTCCTTCTTTTTGTTTGACTAAATGTGAGTTCAGGAATGAGATCTTGGACACAAGGATACAGCCCAGGTTCGATGTTACACTTCCACACTGCTCTGTTTTGGTTTTCACTACTGTACTTGTGAAAGAGAAGATAAAAAATCCCAAACAAACCTCTTTCATTTTCAAAGCTGATTTTTATCAAATTAATATATCTCCTATTTTTTATAATTTGTGATAAGAGTACCAGCATGCCAGGCAGCTTTCCTGAGCCCTGCTCAGGTTGGAGCCTTGAGCCACATCAACCTTTGCCACATCACAAGGTGTTTTGTGGTGCCTTCCTGGCCAAAAAGTGCAGTTTCCTTTGGGATAAAGTGCATAATAAAAATAGGGTGGTTCTTCAAAAACGAGAGTGAGTTGGATTTGTGGCAGTTGGTACCTGTGTGGCAAAATTATGATCTGGATTTGGGTGAGAGGCAGCAATTTTTGAGTAGTCTGGGTCTAAATGCTTTTAATTTCCTTCCCTGCCTGGTTCAGCATTGCTTACCTTCCTTGAAGTGCTCCAGTTCTAGAAGTAGTTGAATATTCCACACGATCTCTGCTCACTGAGCCTCCTCCTCTCCTCTTCTCTGAATTGTTCCAGCAAGAAATGAACACTTTGTTGTGCCCTGGAGAGGACTCTGCTTTAGAACACAAAGAAATTATTTTACTAAAGCTATTCTGTAGAGCCAGGGATAAAAAAAAACCCCACTGCCTCTTGGATTTGAATAAATTCAATTAATTCATCTTGTCTGGTATTTTATTATCCCTGTAATATCTGCAGTTTCAATTCAACACATTTTACAACTTGAAGTACTACCTATTTTCCCCATTTTCCCATTTTATTTGACGTTAAAAATGTTGTAAAGTATTGATAATAAAGTTTTGGATAGATTCACTCTCTGCCTGTCAAAAGCACTGTTTTCTTTGGACCTTTTAGAATTGTCACTCAGAAAACAAGTGATGATACCCAGCTTTTAACCAAACAAATGGTACCATCTCCTGTATAAGCCACACTCCATCTCTCCTTCTTGTCTAAAGATGAACCAAGAAAAATGACATCAACACACTAAACAAAGCTCATGTGATCAGCAGTTGGTGGTTATGTCCATAAGGACATTGAGTTAAGAAAGCAAAAACATCTTAATCCTGAGGTTGGCTGATGTAGGAGGGCACTGGTTGTAGAGAGAGAGCAAGGGGAGAAAAGGAGGGGAGGGGCACTGGGTTAAAATAATGCAGAAAAAGGAAAGATGGGCTTGTGTGAAGACTTGCTGAGGTGGAAACCTGAAGTTGAGAGAGGGTTGAACAACCATTTAGAGCAGGGTGATGTCAGCTCTGTAAGAAATTTTAAGAATCATTAGAAACTGAGATGTTTGTCTGAATGCTTTGCTTGCTTTGGTTGGTGCATTTCCTCACAGTGCTCTTCCAGAGGACAGAGATCCCTGAGATCCCTGGCAGCCTGGAGCTCTCAGGGTGTAACCTGCTGTGTGGCACACAGTCAGGGTTCCTCTGTGTCTAATACATTATGAGTATGTATATATTATATGTATTATATGTATATATATGTGTATATATATATAATGTGTGTGTATATATATGTATATATATATATAAATATAAATATACTTCAGTGTTGCTCTTGCAGGTTCTTGCATGTTTAGTTTTCCTCTCTTACTGAGAACGGAAGAGGTGGGTCAGACACTGGGTGTGGATCAAAGACCACTCTTTATTTCAGGTGCCTTATTTCCTTGGTTCTCACCTGTGCACATTTCCTTGGTTCTCACCTGTGCACATTTCCTTGGTTCTCACCTGTGTCATTTCCTTGGTTCTCACCTGTGTGCATTTACTCTGCTCCTGTGGTGGATCCCCTGGCAGTGGAGATGCTGCAGGAATCCTCAGGGTTGCTTCTGCTAGATGGGAGAATGTTTCAGCCCCAAGGGTTAGGAGTGTGGTTGATCAGCCACCTGAAGGCTTCTCTCATTATTCAGCTCACAGTGATGAGCTGCCTTTTGTTGGTGCTCAGCCTCCCCACTCACTTCTGGATTTGGGCTGAATGTCCAATTTAAAGTGGTTTTTCATCCCCTCTGCAGGTGGACTCTGGTTCATTGTACGTGTTCCTAAAAGGACAGTGTGTTGTCCAGGTCTGAATCAGAAGCCCTGTAGCATTTTGGGTCTCGTGCTGAGCTCCAGCTAATAAACCTTTCCTTTCATCACTGCCTGTTTTATGCCCAGTGCAACACTTGGCCTATGTGTCTGCAGTTCTTAACTCACTCATGCTCAGTCCCAGCAGGTTCTGGATGCAGAGAGCTCAACTATGTTTCT
Organism: Poliocrania exsul; assembly: GCA_035041345.1. Classification (NCBI taxonomy): domain Eukaryota; kingdom Metazoa; phylum Chordata; class Aves; order Passeriformes; family Thamnophilidae; genus Poliocrania; species Poliocrania exsul. The sequence goes on along the minus strand of JAWWLZ010000082.1, from coordinate 147,696,132 downwards.
GAAAAAAGCTCTAGGCAAGATTTAAAGCATCTGATTTACCCTCAAATACAGATACTCTTACTCTGCAGCACAAGAATTCTTGCCTGAAAATGTGGGTGAGACTTGCTTTTTGTGTGACCAGGGATTCTTTGAAGCATTTGATATTTAGATTTCCATGACAGTGAAAGTTCTGGATGTGTAGCTTTGTGGCCAAAGGCACTTCCAGACTTCATCCTTACAACGATCTGTGCAGTAGTTTCATCCATTTAATTTATGAGTATTGGTAAACATAGACTCATAAAATCGATTGGGTTGGAAAAGATCTCCGAGATCATCAAGTCCAACCCTTGGTCCAACTCCAGGCCCTTTACCAGATCATGGCACTCAGTGCCACAGCCAAGCTCACCTTAAAAACCTCCAGGGATGGAGAATCCACCCCC
>JAWWLZ010000082.1:147661443-147674028 GCA_035041345.1 Poliocrania exsul | reverse complement strand
GCTTGGCCGTGGCACTGAGTGCCATGATCTGGTAAAGGGACTGGAGTTGGACCAAGGGTTGGACTTGATGATCTTGGCGGTGTTTTCCTACCCAATCCATTCTATGATGCTATGAATAAAAGATTCTTAAGCTTTAAAACTCTCAAGGCATTTGATAATGTTTGAAGGAAGATCTTAGTTTTCTTGTAATGGCTTTGCCTTTTCAGTGTTTTCTTGCAGGGAGGAAAGATTCAATACACCTTTTCATGATGTCAGACTCCACCAGGTGTAGCCAAGTTTCTGCAGAGTTTTGAGGCTGAGCTGTGTGTTTTTGTGTAGGTGTTAATCCTTTCACATGTTATTAAACATTTCTCACTTTGGGTTTATATGAAGGCACAGATGTCCTGCAAAGTCTTTGGGATTATTTGAAGTTATTGTCCCAAACTTCAGTGATCATCTGATGTGCTTGTCAGCCCCTGATGTTCCTGTGCATAATCACACAAGATAACCTGGAAAAACAGGTAACTTTTATAGCTCCATGTTTGCATTCCAGGCACAGTAATATTAATGTGGCCTTCATTTGCTTTCCAGATCCTAAATAGTGAGAGCTTGTTGGTTCTGGGAACATATTTAGTTAGGATTAGTGGATTCAGCTACAATATTATGCTCACAATTGGCATTTCTGATTAGATTTTTTTTCCTGGTTGCTGAAATAATCAGGTACATAGTTATTACCATAAAGGAGCAAAAAAGCATTTAAATTACTTGGACATTTAACAAATGGAAGCTCTGAAGCTCTCTGGACAGTTGAGCCATACCATAGAAAATGAAAATTGTGATTGCACAGGCTTGGAACAGAAAATATCTAAATGCACATTTGTAACTTAGGGGTTTGTGCATCACCAAGTGCTCAAGGCTGGAGTCTTTTTTGCTGAGCTGTGTGATGTGCCCTGGAATCAGAGAATCACAGAGTGGTTTGGGTTGGAAGGGACCTGAAAGACCATCCCATTCCAACCCCTGCCATGGTCAGGGACACCTTCCCCTGTCCTAGGTTGCTCCAAGCCCTGTCCAGCCTGGCCTTGGACACTTCCAGGGATGGGGAATCCCTGGATAAGGGTGCCACTGTTCTTCTGTCTTAGATTTTGCATCTCTTGAATTCTGAACCCTTGGGATGGAGTGCTCAGTTGACCCTCTGTAGAAGTCTGGTTTTTTGGCTGTCCAAATGTGCTTTTTCACAGGAACTTGGAGTTATTTTACTTGTATGTTGTTCTTTCTTGGTTGTGGCTGAGTGGCTGACACTGCTGTCCTTTTCTCTAGTGTGGTAGTTGTCTCTGGGCCATGACTTTGAGGGAACTTCTATCTGTGGGTGTTCTTAAGGCATTTTAATTTATTTTTCTCTCAATTTTCTTGTCCCTTTGACAGTTTGTGTTAGTAGCTTTTTTGAGAGAGGACTAATTGGGAGTTACACAGACATTAAATTACATTACAGTCACTCCAATTTTTTAAAACAGTGTTTATTGGCTATGAGCTTGCTTAACAGAAGCATAAACCCCCCAATTTCCAGATCCTGTTTTTGTGTCAATATTGTATTTTGTCTCTTAATCATTCAAGATGCACATTGACTTTGTCAGATGTGATGATGCAGTAACTCCAGGCAATGGGAGTCAGGTGTAAGGCTTCAAACCCAATATTCTGGGCCATTCTTTGAGCCTTCCTCCTTTCCTGCTGAGTTGCTTTGTTTTCCTGAGTGTGCCCATGAAATGCTGCAGGACTGCAGGGCCCTGCCTGCTCTGGCCTGGGCAGTATCACTGTGGGCTCTGCAGTGCCATGTGCCATGTGCCTTGCCACGCTGCAGCCAAATTAAATAGTTTTGGGCTCCATTTGCTCCAAGATTTTAGGGGTTTGTAGATGGGAGAGGTCAAGGAAACACCAGGTCTGAAGTGCAGGTTTGGCTGTGGAAATGCTCCCCAAAGGGTTACTTTGAAGAGAAGGACTTTTTAAATACCATGACAGCATGAGAACATTAATTTGATGGCTGATGTAATTAGATACATTTGCAGTAGCCTGTTTAGCTATTAGCTGGTATTAACTCATTATTGCATTGATAATATTCCAGGTATTGTTTTCATTGCCTGAATTTTAAATGTCCTTGCCATGAAGGACTGGGGGAATAGGTCAGAAAGACCTTATGGATGTGCATCTGGGCAGAAGAGAGTGGGGTTCTTCACTTCTTCTGTGCCTTTATGTGAGCTCACTGACAATTCCAAAGCTGTTTATACAAAGTCCCAAGTCCTGTGAGGCTGAATGTCTGATTTGAAGTCATTCTCTGGCTATCAAGGTGAGCACCTCAAACCCAGTCATTTTGCTTTGCTGTAAATAACCTGTCAGACCTTGCAGGACCAGGAGAAAGCACCAGGAAATCCATCTTTCCTGAGCAGTGCATGGGTGTGTTTTATGGCTCTCAGGGGAGTGAATTGCATTCACAACAAATAAAGCACTAACATACCTTTTCCAAATGTCTATAAGAAAAATATAAGATGCTTACACGAGGAGAGATCACATTGCAGAGCAAATCGTTTCCCTGCCAGGCTGCAAAGGTTTAAGGGAACTTGGGACAAGAGTTAAGAGGGAGCAAACAAATACACTCAAAATTTGCTTACAGTCTTTCTTTTATCTCCTTTTACAGGGTAGTTTGGTATGTCAGGATTAAAATGGGTTGTTTGTTTATTGAGATGTTATCAAAGTGTTCCACAGGATAAGGAAAATATGGGTGAACCTGAGGGAAGAAAAGGTGGATCTCCTGTTTAAAGGTGAAGGAATTTCCCAGCAAAGGTTGAAAAGTAGGGAAATTTTAGTGCAGTCCTTGAAGACTGGGTTTTATTTATGTGATGCCAAATGGAAGTGGCAGAGTGTAAGTTTGAGGGACATCAAGAATAGAACAGTAGTCACAAAGCAGATTGAAATCTCTTCCTGCTAAAGGAAACCCAGCTTTTGGATTGCTGCATCAGGTTTTAATTTATTCCAGAAGATAAACATGATACACACTCAGTATTTCAGAGTGTACACTGTTCCTATAAATCCACTCTGGGATCAAGGTATAAACTATTCAGAGAAGGCTTCAGCAGCAAAGTGATTGTGCTTTGCTGGCTGGTGCAGTTGCATGTCAAGTACTCAGTGTGGTTGCTGTTTCAGGGGTTACATCCCTTTTTCAGAGGAGTGAGAGCTTATTTCAGTAGCCTATTTTATATCACCAATGGCAGTGCAAGATGTGTCTTGAAAGTGATCTCAAGTAAATAAATCTGGGAAGAAAATATTGTTTTATTTTCCTGGTGTACTTCTTTACACCAGGAAAGAAGTGCTTCTTTTATGCTGCTTTATCAGATGTAGTCTATTGAATGGCTGACATCTTAAAAACTTGTGTTGTAGGGGCTAAACTTTCCTGTTATATGTGAAAAGGAGAGTTTTGTTGCTTTGTTTTTCTGCTTGTCTTTTTCTTTCCTTATTCCAAGGTCATTGTTTTGCCCCACTTTTTAAACAATGTTGTTCCATTCCAGTGCTTGATGCTTGGAGTTGATTTAAACATACAAAGTTCCTATATGAAAAATATAAGTGATAAGAATCCTTCCTTTTCTATTCCTTCTCAAGCTTTCCTAATGAGTGAAATTTCACCTTTGTTATTACAGTCTTCACTCTTCCAACAAATTAAATCTGTTGGGTTTTTTTAATGTTGCCTAGTAAGTTCTAAGCAATGTCTTGCTTTGACTTTTTTGAGGCTGTTTTTGCTAATGTTTTCATTCTTGCACTTAGTCATTAGAGCTTATTTTATATTAATTTTTGTTTTTACTACTTGTCTTGTGTGCTTGTTTCCTTCTGCTGTGGCATTTCCTGGGTGTTTGCCTCCCTTATATTGTGAGGAGTATTGAGGAGTGATGAGTTTGGTGGGTTAATGAGAGCAGCCCCCACCTGTGCCTGTGGCTGTTCCCAAGATCTCCTGCATTTCTCAGCCCACTTTCCAACAATGCTGCTGAACTCTCCACTGCATTTTATACCCTACACAAAATGGCTTTGCTGACATTTAGAACTGTCGACTAAAATGCTGCTGTTTATCCCAGTGACCTTCTAGTCCTTGTGTTCTGGTCTGGGTGTGAAGGTGTAATGGCATTTGTTTGGTGGCTTGTAGACATTTGGAATTACAGGAGTAGTTAGCTGGAATGGAATAGTGCAAATGAAATTTGCCCAAAATATGAAGGTTAACACTTTACAGCTTGCTAAAACTCTCAGGTTTTATGTCTCATCAGAATTACAATGTTTCCAGCAATGTACTTAAATGCTATGGTAGGAAATCAAGTCAGTGCCTTGTCCCAGTGGGAAAATTCTACCTTGGGAAATTCTACCTGCCTCTCTTTAGCCTGCATTGTTGACTTTGGAACTAAATATTCATTTTTTCATAACTCAAATGCAATTCTAAAATCTTTCTGTAATTGGACCCCCTTTACATTTTGTTTCTCTACTTCCTGCAGACTTCTGCTACTTGCAATGTGCTCAGCCCCCATTCTTAATGAAAATAATGTGAACAGTTCCTTGAATTTCTGGAGCTGGTGAGGGTGAAGTACAATGGAAGTGGCACATCTATTATGGTTCCCCACCTATATTTAACTCAGATCTGAGGATGTTTCTGACAAGCTGCTTGCATTTAGACCAAGTCAGCAGTTCTTCATGATGACACATGGGCTGGAACAGGAGAACAAATCATTGGAAAAGGACAGAAAATAGAGGATTCCATGGCAAGATGTTAGGAAAGCCAATTTAAAGTAAATATTGAAAGCAATGATTATTGTTAATTTTAATCTGTCAGTTTGACATCTGTGATGTGCTGAGTGCTCAACTTTTTTAGTTATGCAGATAGGATGATTGGAATGAGCAGTAATGTAGAAGACCCAGAAAGATTCACTTCTTCACAGTCTTTACGAGTAGAAGAATATATAGTTTAAATTCTATATGCTGTATTTTATTTATTAGCCTTTTTGAGTTACTGTTATGATCCTCAATCAGGTCTTCTGTGCTTGTTTTTCTGGTTATTTCCAGTATACACTTTATTATTAATGAGTACTCTAGACTAGATGGTTAAAATTATGACGTAGAAGGAATCTAATTTATAAATATGAAGAAATCAGGAGGGAAGTGAGTTCATGTTAGACTGTCATAGACTGATTAACCCAGCAGGCTGGGGAGAGAATAATCTGGAAGAGCTCTTGGATGGTGATAAGGATGGAAACAAGCAAAACTGTACATTGCCAGTGTGGAATAATTGCAGGGAATCTTCTCATGTGTGAAGCACTGCAGGGATGAGGGTTGATGTTTGACTGTGGGTGGAAACTGTCCTCATGCCAGTGTTGTGATGGTTTTGGTCCAGCCCAATGGGCAGGGCCACCTTCCACTATCCCAGGTTCCTCCAAGCCCCATCCAGCCTGGCCTTGGACAGTTCCAGGGATGGGGCACCCACAGCTTCTCTGACAACCTGTGCCAGGACCTCACTACCCTCACAGTAAAGAGTTTTTTCTATATCTAATCTAAATCTACTCTGTTTGGGGTCATTGCCCCTTGTCCTGTCACTCCATGCCTTTGTCCAAAGTCCCTCTCCAGCTCTCCTGGAGCCCTTTAGACACTGTAAAGGGCTCTGAGGTCTCCCTGAATCCTTCTTATTCCCAGGTGAACACCCCCATCTCTCCCAGCCCGTGTCCATGGCAGAGCTGCTCCAGCCCTTGGAGCCTCTTTGTGGGCTCCTCCAGACTCGCTCCTGCAGCTCCACATCCTGCTTTTGTTGGGAGCCTCAGGTGTGGACACAGCACTCCTGGTGGGGCCTCACCAGGGTGGAGCAGAGGGGCAGAATCCCCTCCCTGTCCCTGCTGGAGATGCTTGTTTGGGATCAGCCCAGGACACGATTCCCTCCCAGTCCCCTCTTTGCTCCCGATCCTCTCCCAGGGATGGGGATGGGGTTGGTCCCTCCCAGCCCCTCCCGGCCGCTCCTCTCCCATGTCCCTGCCCCACGTTGGGCCCTTCCCTGGGATGCAGCTCCTGAGGCACAGCTGCTCCCACAGGGAATATCCCCTGGGCTGTGGGGGGATTTCTGCTCTGGATCTGCAGCCCCCCTGCCATCCTCTTGCACCCCTCGGGGTCATGGAATAATGTCCACTCTAAACCTGGGTGTTCCTTTCCCCCTTCATGGTTGGCTGTTTGTTTGTCAGATCTTCCTGGTAAAATTCCTGGGACTTCCAGGTTGAGGATAAAATACTGGTAGAAAAAGGGATTCTCTGTGAGGTGGTGCAGGAAGAGACATCTGAGAGCTCTGCTGGGTGTGTGTGTAATTAAAACAGGAAAACATTGCTGTGCTAAGCACTTATTACACCATCCATCAAGATTATTCAAAGGAGCCACTGTTTTAAGAGCAGAACAAAATTTTGGTTTGTTTAGCTGTGAATTTAATGAGTAGTTTGCTGTTAAAATCCTTAGAAAATTCGAGGTGAGAATGTTTATGTGCTGTATTTTGAATATTGGGCTTTTTACAGGGCAGAGGTTTTTATCTTGTGAAGAGAATGTTTTTTAGGGATCACTCCAATCCTTTCTCCTGTTCCTTGTGCTCTCCTCCGTGTGGTGCTGTGTATCTGCAGCAGCACAAAGCTGAGCTCCTCTGAGTCGTTGTTCTATACATTAAAACATTTGACACCAACTTCTTAGCTTGATTGGAGTAAACATTCCCTGTCTATAGATAAATCAGCAAGCAGGAACTCTGCATGCAGGAATTGTCTGTCACATCTCTTGTGTTTTGACTGATGGAACAGCACTTAAAAGCGCAGGCAGATTAGTGGATTCCATTAATAATGACTTAAAATACATTAGGTTAATCTTGAATTTATTACCTGTCACATAGTTCCAGGCTTAGAGATGAGTGGAGGACAGGTATTCCAGAAGTGAGGAGCACTCACTGGGTTGTGGGATAAAAAGGAGCCTTTGAGACAAGTCTGGAGATATCTGAGCTTTGAAGTCTGTACTGTTCTGTCTCAGACCATTCTCTTTAGCATAACTATAAACTGCAGAATATAATTTTTAGAAATTTTGTTTCCATAATTGCAGAGTTTTAAATATTTTCTCTCCATTACAATGATGGGCATTTCAGTGAATGTACAGTGGTCTTTTTGGGGGTGGTACAAACTGGGGAGAATTTTAAGCAAAATGGATTAATAGATCAACCATGTCACTGAGTAGCACTGAATTTCATGGAATCACAGGATGGTTTGGTTGGATGGGACCTTCAAGATCATCTTGTTCCATCCCCTCTGCCATGGGCAGGAACACCTCCCACTATCCCAGGTTGCTCCAAGCCCCATCCAGCCTGGCCTTGGACACTTCCAGGGATGGGGCAGCCACAGCTTCTCTGGGCAACCTGTGCCAGGGTCTGCCCAGCCTCACAGGGAAGGATTTCTTCTCAATATCTGACATAAACCTACTCTATCTCAGTTTGAAACCATTCCCCCCTGTCCTGTCACTTCAGGCCTTTGTAACAAGTCCCTCTCCATCTTTCCTGTCAGCTCCCTGAGGTTCTGGAAGGCCACAATTAGGTCTCTCTGAAGTTTTCTCTTTTCCAGGCTGAAATATTTAATATGGAAAATAATGTGGCAGGAGTGAATAAAATTCCTATTACTGCACTGAGAGCCCCTCTGAGAGGTGCTGGGATGGTGAAGGTGCCAGCAGTGGTTTGTCACCTGCTGCCTTCAGCCATCTCTGTGCCTGAGGACTGATTGATGGATGGCAAACACGATGCCACTCTCCAGGTCTGGGGCACAGCATCCTGCTCAGCCTGATGTCACTGCTGGAAACTGTAATACAGAATTGTTGGCCACAGGAGTGTTTCAATACACTGGGGGCCAGGCTTTTATTTTGCTTTTGAAGTCAGTGCCTCCCAGCCCATCTGCTTCACATGCCAGAGTTCTTTGAAGATGTGAGGAAACACTTGAAGGAGGGAGATGGGGGAAGTTTTTCTGGATTCAGAGAAACCTTGAACAGGATCAGAGAAGAGAGGTTTGGAGAGATTGCCAAACACAGAATTCAGCTTTGTTTCAAGGAATCTCGTGCTATTTGTCACCTGGAGAGTGGGTTGAGAGGTATTTTGAGTTCTCGCTCTGTTCTTTAGGCATCCTGTTTTGGTTCCTGTAAGTGGCCATTTCTGTGAGTATGAACTCAGAACTTTTCTCTGCAGATTGTACCATCTTAGATAGGATAAAGACTCTTTACTTCAGGAAGTTTAAATGAGCAGGAGGTGCCACCAAGGAAGACTTCGGAGATGTTTAGTGGTCTTGTTTAACTGAAAGAAGGAACAGTAAATGAGCATTAAAAACCTGATGCCTTAAACAGTTTTGAAGAAGAGGCACCACAGCAAGTACTGAGAGATAGTCAGGAGCTGGATCTTCTGATCCAAAAGAAATTGGAGTAGAAAGCATCTGTTTTTTACATTATTGTATTGATTTGTAACTTTTTAAGGTGTAGGTTGGTATTAGAACTGTTAGTACAAACCAGGATTTATTTTTTATTTATATTTGTATGTTCATGCATTGATACATTTCAAAGAACCACTTCAAAACATGGGAGGACATAGAACATGGTCTTTTAATTTTAAGAGAATGAAGGAAAACATTCAGCCCCTTATAGGACATTTGGGTGTTTAAGTTTCTGTTATAATCTCCATTATACAGAAAATGGCTAAACACCCTAATTATTCTCACTGCAATTACCAAACTTAAGTAGTATATTATGTTGGCCTTTCTTTATCTTTTTAACCAGCCTATGAAAAAGTAAAATAATTAAATGTGAAGCTGGAAAAAGGGAGAGCAAGATCTGAAAGAGCTGAGTAAGGAGGGCAGTGGGTGAGCAGTGTGTGATAACTTGCCATGTATTTGCTCTGCAGAACAACATCCTCCCTTGATGTCATTCATAAAACTGTCATCCCCACACCACAATAGAAAGACTTCCCTCTACACATTTTACAGTATCTTGCAAATTTGTTTGACAGGGCACATGACAGGTCTATCAAAACTGGGAGTCTCCTGTGACAAAATTCAAGACAACTGGCAATCCTGTAAATGGAAAAGGTGGAATTTATGTATGTCAAAAGCAACCCCATTTTTATTTAAATTTCTAAGTGTTGTCTTACCATTTTTCCTTCTCATTTTTCTGTCTATAGGTTTGAAATATTAAAAGGAGGAACACACTGAAATGCTCTCTAACTGTGCCATGCTCTTCTATCATGCATGAACACTTTATTGTCCTACCCTTGGATTTCTCCCTTTATCTCATTTAGCAGGAAATAATTAAACCAGAGTAACAGTAAGAAATAAACTTTAAAAAAATCTATTTCTCATGTATTTCCCTTAACACCTTAGAGGTCAGGGGAGCTGCAGAGTGCAGGTGCTCCAAAGGCTGGGGAGTTCTTCTACTTGGCCATGTGCTTTAGTGGAAAATGGAGAGAAGCACAAGGTGGTGATGGACAGACATTCCATCAGTCCAGCACAAAAGCTGCATTTCAGTGCCTGAAGGCATGAACAATTAATTTTTATTAATTGGGGGTATATTTAGGATGGTGCAGACTGCTGCCCCACAGCCCTGATTGAAGTGGAGGAGTTGATACTTTAAATCGTGCAGTCATTGAGCTGTGTCCCACAGCCCAGCCCTGGTGTGTCCAGGGGACAGGAACTGCAGGCTGGGTCCTGCCAGGGCTTGGCTTTGGCTGGTGGCACAGAAGGGGCAAGAATGTCCTTGCTGTGCCCTGGCTGATGCATAGGGAGTGTTCTGGAACTTTGAGAGGGAGAGAGAGGGAGGGAGAGAGAGGGAGGGAGCGGGAGAGAGAGAGAGATTGAGAGAGATAGAGAGAGAGATTTTTCCTTCTGGGGAGGTAGATCAGAAGGCTGAGAGGGAAGGTTTTGCAAAGGGCAAAAGGGCTGGCTGAAAGGATGGGAGCTCTGCCATTCGGAAGCCCAGACTGCAGCCCAGGGCACCCATGGGAACAGCAAGAATTGGATCATCATCCCCCTCTGGTGCTGGGATGGACTTCCATTAGTGAGTGATGTGGCAAAGCCTGCAGATTTCTCCAGTCAAGCAGAGGGTGCTGAGGGTGCTGTGCCACCAATGCTTTTGAGGAGATGGAGATTTTATTTTGGACTGTCTCTAATCTGATATGGGGGAATTGAATATCTGGCAGTGGATGGAGTGCCCTCCCAGATTAGGGTCAGACAATCATATCTCCTAGAAGGGCTCTCTGGAGATGGTCTAGTCCAACACTCCTGGTCCAAGCATGGCCAACCAGAGCAGGTTCCTCACGGCCATGTCCAGTCAGGACCTGAGTATCTCCAAGAATGGACACTTCACAAGCTCTCTGGGCAACCTGTTCTAACATTGCACTGTGCTAACAATAATAAAGTGCTTCCTTATGATTAAATTAATTATTCATTAATTCTGTTTTGTTTTCTATTTCTTTATTTTTAAATTGTACCACTTATCAGAAAATTACAACTTCTAGTGGATGTACAGAGAGGATTTTCAGAGAGAGAAGTCTGGATAATTCTGTTTCAAAGTTTTGACTGACTCAGGTCCCATCATAATGTTGTGGTGGTTCATTTTATCCTCTGGTATTTTAAAGTTGGATATTTTATTTTTAGTCTTTTGTGCCCACTGCAGTTACCTTGGCACAATTGTCTTATCAAATATTTAAAATACTATGAGTAAGTCTAATAACTTGTATTTTTCCAAACTCTTGTCTATTTTGGAAAAGTTAATTGCCTTTTTTAAATCCATTTGGGTTCTTTTTGCTCTGATATGGATTGAATGCAGATAGGTTGCCTTAGGCAAACAATTACAAATCAGCCCTCAAGCAGAGACCTTGGGAGTAATTTAACTTTTCCTGTATTAAAGCTGCCACGTTCTTATATTTAAACTGATTTCTTCTGTGTCTTTATTTCAATAGGAAAAAGTTACCCTCCTGTTACCTGGTAAAAATAGATCATAAGTTGCCAAACAGATTGTTTACCATTTGGTAAGATAAAATTAAAATGTTAGAGATGGACAAGAACAACTTGATTCTTTAGAGTCTTATTATTTTTTTAAAGCAGGGTGTGACACTTGTCATCAAGATGCACGAATATGGAGTCAACTATTTGTGCTTCATTGTTGCTTGACTTAGCAAGTGAGTTTTGGATACTATTTCTCTTCTATTAAAGAGAGTGTCATCCAAATTTATTGCTGAACTTTCTTGAGTTTGAAACATTTCAGTTCCTTGCTGTGTTCAGGGAAAGCTGATGTTGGGAATGTCGGAATGTTCAGAACTTCTCCTGGTCAGCAGCTCACAGGAGTCAGTCTGGAATGGGAAGGGAACACCTTGTTTAGCAGATCAGACATTGAGGCCTCACCTGCTTTTACTGATTTAGCTTAAAAGAAGTGCAGTGGCATAGGAGGAATTCTGAGTGGCTGAATTTCCATGTTTCAATATTTTGAATAATCAAATCTAATTTTCATGTAATTACTCATCTTAAAAATACCACAAAAACCAAACACGAAAAATCCCTCAAATGAACTAAAGAGTAAAAAAAATTTGCTTCATATGAAACAAAGCTTCGTCATTCAGCTTGAATACATTTGAGTTAAAAAATAAAATTAACATTCCATTATAATTCTTTTAATTGGCTTTCCCCCCCCTCTTTTTTGTCTGAAAACTTAGTATTCCATAGGGATATTCCAAGAATAGAATACTGTATTTCTATTGACTATTATGTAATTAAGTGGGATCATAGAGAGTTGCACTTTCAATAGTTAAACAGGAGTAGAGTTCTGTGGAGAAGAACCTGAGAGATTGTTACATGTTGGCAGATTATCCATGTCTCATTTTCCTCATTTCTAGGTAAAAAAGTTGTCAAAGTTTTTTTTTTTCTTGTTTGTTTTGTTTTGCTCAGTCAGTCATTCACTCATTCAGAAAGGAGGTGAATACAAACCCCATCCATGGGAAGGAATCAGCTCTCAGTGTGTGTTAACATGAAACTGTGTTTCCCAAAGGCTGTGGAGACTCAGCATTCTTCCCAATTTGCTGATTTGGATTTTATTTTTCCATGGTGCTCTTATTTCTGTGCAGCTTTAGTGGCTGGTCAAGTGGAATTCACAGGAGCAGGACGGTTTTGGCTCAGGATTTAATGGGGTGTGAGTAACAGTTGGAAAATTCGTGATTATGTGTCTGTGTTAAACCTCTGAAGTTGTGAGTCACTGTTTGGGAGTTTCCTGCTGCATATTTATGAAGCTCTCTGAGCTGACTCAGTGTGTTTTTTAAATAAGCATTTGTAATCCTTTTGAGTGTGTGCTAACCATTTAGGCTGGAAATCAAGTTAGCACCCCTAATAAAATTAAAATAGTGCTTTACAGATCAAGTATCAGGTCTCTCCCCCTCTCCCCCTCCCCCTCTCCCCCTCTCTCCCTCCCTCCCTCTCCCTCCCTCTCTCTCCCTCTCTCTCCCTCTCTCTCCCTCTCTCTCCCTCTCTCTCCCTCTCTCTCCCTCTCTCTCCCTCTCTCTCCCTC
>JAWWLZ010000082.1:147640317-147661343 GCA_035041345.1 Poliocrania exsul | reverse complement strand
CCCCCCCCCTCTCTCTCTCCCCCTCTCTCTCTCTCTCTCTCTCTCTCTCTCTCTCCCCCTCCCCCTCTCTCTCTCTCTCTCTCTCTCTCATATTTCATGAAATCAGAATATGTGAAATTATAAGGGACCTATAAAGATCATCAGCTCCACCTCCCTGGTCCTCTAAGGGCTACATCAAACTTAATCCCGTGACTAAGAGCATCCTCCAGGCACTCCTTAGTATGTGTATGTTTGTGTATATATAAGATGTGTATGTGCACATTTTGTAAAAATATTCTGAATTTCAGCACTTGTTTAGGTCAGTTCCCCACTGGGGATCCCTCGAGAGTGAAGTGGTCACATGAGAAAGTTTTGTCCTGAAATTTTATTTTTGTGTTGGTGGAAGATGGAGGAATATGTTTAATATTCTTGAGTGTCTTGGAGAAAAAAGGAAGGAATCAGAGACTATTTTTCTATTTACATAGAATGTATTTCTGTTCTTTCTGCTGGAAAGTAGAGAACTCTTCCTGATTTATGAGCATATGATGATTTTAGGTGGTTTTACAGCATAGAATTGGGAATTAAATTGGTCATGTTTCCCTCAGGAAAAGACCTCTCCACCTGCTGTTAAATTCTCACATTAGTGGTGAGTACCTGCACCTAAAGGTAATGACCTTGAGGTGACTTTAGAGAATGTGGTTTGTTGAAGGGAGAAAACTCAAAAGTAACAACATGCTTTTTTTTTCATGTTATTTTTGTAAGATGATCTGTTAAATTTAGTGCCTAATTGGTCTGTGTGAAGAATGCAGATGTTTATGTAGTGAGTAGAGGAGTAGTTCTGCAACTCTAGGTCTCCATTTCTATCTCAACTGTAGGACAGGTTTAATTTCTGAAGTGGTAATTCCTGAAAACTATTTTACTATTCTTTTTATCCTGTTAGTTTTAATCCTTATATTAAGGAGTAGAAATTTGCAATATTCATTCCACATTAAGCTCATTGAATCAGTGATAAATTTAGTTCATAACTTTAGTGGTTTTCAAAAAGATTGTGCTCCTGGAGCCACAATTTCCAGTCCAAGAAGCAGCTGAGAAATCAGAAGTGCTCAGTCTCCCATATTTATGTGTTCATGTCTGTGCTGAATAAACAGATCCATTGATGAAGCTGTTCAAGTATTCCTGTTTTAAAGCCTCTTTTTTCATGTGCTCTTTTTTTTGAAAATTCACCAATTGGGCTTATCCCTTCTAATCTCAGGTATTCCTGAAAAAATGAGGATTGTTTAACCCAAGAATACCAAGGAGCTCCCCTGTAAAAATCTGATCACTCATGTACAAGGATCTCTTACATGTTGTAGTTGATTTTTTTTCCAGAATTGCTGGATTCATTACTTCTTTTTAGGGTACTGGAGCTATTGCAGAGGAGGATTTGCTTTATCTATTGAGGGTGTGAGTATAATTTCCTTAGAGTACAGTAATATTATGAATAAAACTTATACACATAGTGAAGGGAACTGGGTTCTTCAGGAGGCTTTTGAACAGTTTTGAACAGTGAATGGATTTGAGATCTTCCTGAAACCATTTGCATGGGATGGATCCATGTGTTGTAAAACAGTTTTTTCTTCCTTGGGCAGTGGGGATGGGTTTGGATCTGTGTCAGGCCGTGTGCCTGCAGGGGGATGAATGTGACTTGGGCTTCTTGGTCTGGAATATTCATATTCTCTGGTGTTTTAAAAGTGTGTAGCTTTGAAAAGTGAAGTTTTTTCTTGCCATTGGGGAAGCAGAGTGGTTAATGCAATTACTTTACATTCCTATTGGTAAGCAGAGTGAGAACAGCAATGTAACTGCAGTTCATGGCGAGGTCCATGTGTTGGGGTTCTGTTGAAATGGTGTTTATGAAGGGCAGTGTCACAGTGAGCTGTCTCAGTTCATAAACCAAGGGGATGCCATTGATGTTGCTCAACTGATTCCTAACACACTTCCAAAGTCTTTGAGAGACAAATGTGCTGTGAGATAAGTGAAGGTCCCATCAGGAGCTGGTTCAGGGTGGGATAAATGACCCATTTCCTCACTGGAAGGTGGTTTCCAGCCCAGTTCCTCAGGATTGTGTTGTGCCTGTGCCTGTGCCTGCTCCCATAGGATCTGGGCATTGTGGGGATTAGCAAAGTCTCAAAGTGTATCAAGGGCTGCACACATGGAAACCAGCTCTCAGGGATTACAGGTGTATCCTGCAATTGAGGGAGGTTTAAAATATGAGGTGGAGATCAGCACTGGTTCCATGTGCAGTGTAAAGTAATGAACGGGAAAAAAAAGGAGTTTTAATTGCAAAGGCACCGTGATGGGCTCCAAATGAACCATTGCCATGCAGGGTGGAGGCCTTGGAGCCTGAGACATTCCACAAGGCTGCTCACTTAATCTTTAGCAGCAATGCAAAAGGCAAATAGAATATTGGGAACAGAATATTAGAAAGTGAAGGAATGGAGAACAAAACAAAGTTTCTTCTGTCCTTACCTCATTTTGTGTGCAATCTTAGCCCCTTTTCTCATAAAAGACTTGGTAGCAGGAGAAGGAGCAGAGAAGGGATGGGCTGTGTTGAGGAAATGTAAAACAGTGGAGAACTGTTTGGCATGAAAAACAAAACAGAATAACTTCCCTGTGTTACCCAAGGACTGCAGGTTGATTCCTATGAGCCAAGTCAAGCTGGATAGTGTTGCTTTGGTGGGCAGGTTGGCAGAGAAAACTCACCCTCACACCTCCAGACCTTACCAGTGCCATCCAGCTTTCTAAAACTCTCATGTGCTCAACTGAGAGTATATCCTGAAGAGTAATGCTTGTTTACTGAGCCTGCAGCAGCCTGATGTGGTGGACAGCAATTTACAAAAGGGCTCTCTCAAAAGTGAGACAGGACCTGCTTGTGGATGATGGACTGGCCAGAGGTGTCATTCTGAGCTGGGGAGTCACATCTTCAGCACTTGTTTCTGATTTTTCCTGATGTTCTTTCTGGGTTGTGACTGGTTTTAGACATTATTTCATTTATGGTTTCGTGCCATGGCGGTGTTTATGCTGGATATGTATTCTTTTCACCATTTTGCCCACAGGTTGGTTTTACCCACCTCCCATGGGTGTGATCCTGAGGAGGGATCTGCCAGTAGCTCATGCCTTCACTCCTGGGACTCAGCTGACAGGATGCAGTGAAGAGGTTTCAGTGAGGAAAATACATGTAGTGATGTTTCTTTACAGCAACCAGTTTGTTCTCAGCCATTGCTGGGAGCACCAGGCTGAGCTGCTGAGCCCAACACAGAGAATTTCCCCTTTTAAAGGAGGTGTGTGTGTGATTTATTCATCAACATCTGTCTCTGCATTTACTTTCTCTTTGGACCCTCCTACTTCAGAGTCAGGGCAGGATTTATCCAGAGCAGTGTGGGCAGCAGATTCAGAGAGGGGATTCTGCCCCTCTGCTCTGCCCAGGTGAGACCCCACCTGCAGAGCTGCCTCCAACTCTGTCCTTCCCAGCACAGGAAGGACATGGAGCTGTTGGGATGAGTCCAGAGGAGGCACCAAGGTGATCAGAGAGATGGAGCAGCTCTGCTGGGAGGGAAGGCTGAGAGATTGGGATTGTTCTGCCTGGAAAAGAGAAGGTTCTGGGGTAACCTAATTGTGGCCTTCCAGTACCTGAAGGGGCTACAAGAAAGATGGAGGGCGACTATTTACAAGGGCCTGGAGTGACAGGACAAGGGGAAATGACTTCAAACTGAGTGGGTTTAGATAAAATATCAAGAAGAAATGGTTCCCTGTGAGGGTGGGGAGGCCCTGGCACAGGTTGCCCAGAGAAGCTGTGGCTGCCCAGCCCTGAAAGTGTTCAACACCAGGTTGGATGGGGCTTGGAGCAACCTGGGATAATGGATGGTGTCCCTGCCCATGGCAGGGGGGTTGTAACAGGTCCCTTCCAACCCAAACCTTCTATGAAATTCTGTAATTTCAGTATCAGAAATCATTGAGGACTATGTGTGATGACTTGCCCCTCCATTCCTTCAGGTGCTCCCAGAACAGCATGCAGGGCTTCCCAACTCCCTGGCACGTTTTTGGGACAGATTCTGTGCTCCAGTGTCAGCAGGCAGAAAACTCTCAATGGGAACATTCCACATAAACATTGTTGTGTTTGAGTTGTTTTTCATCTCTGTATCTCAGCCAAGAGTGAGGTACTGTGGTAACTGTGGTGAGCAGAGCTGGGTCCAGCCTGGGGGAGGTACAACCTCTGAGGAAAGGAAGGATGTGCATCAGCCCCTTGGGCACCTGCCTGCAGTGGTAGGACCCTGCAGACAATTTGCCTTTAATTAAAGAAGGCAGAATTCTGTGATTAATACTACTAAAAGAATTATGTGTTATATTTCCTGAATACTTTAGAGAGAGGATTCAAACTCCAGGAGGGAATACTGCCCAGGGGAATAATTCTGTATACTCCTGTCTTTTGGAAGTAACAACTTGTATTCCAGCTCAAAAGTGCACACAAGATACTTGTGAATGTGTGGCTGCAGCACCGATTAGGAATTGTGGAGTTTAATGAGAGATGAATGCACTTCAGTACAAGATTGCTGTATATTATATTTTCTGTGTCAACCTGTGTATCTGTTTGTCACAATGACCTTTGATTCACCCTGTTTTTTAAATGTGGAATGACTACACCGTGCCTGCCTTTAAACTTAATGTTATTCTGCTCACATCTCCATTCTCATTATAAACATGGCTATTTTTAGCCAGCACAGATTCAGAATATGCCTTGTAAGCTTAAGGGGGATTTATTGAGCTCCTGTGTGTATTCACTAGAGATTCCTTGTTGGAGCTTACTGATTTAGGCTTGGGGAGGGGCAAGATGTGCTGTTTAATTCCCAGCAGATGCCTGCAGGAACTATATTTAGCTGCAGCTACTTGTCGTTGCCATTGTGCTATTTTTACAAGGGGCTGCAGCACTTTCATTGTTCAGGGTTTAACTAGACAGGAGTGGGGATGGATGAGCTGGATAAACACTGGTGTGCTGCAGAAACTGCTGCTGGAAGGCAGTGAGTGAGCAGGGGGTCCTTGGGTAACAGTGCACCAGAGCAGCAGCACAACAGGCTCCTTCCTTGCTGGGCTGGGTGTGTAAATCCACACGTGCTAAAAATGACACTTAATTTTGTGTTGGGCTGCTAAAGGAGCTTATCAGGAGTAACAACGTGGGCTTTGTTGGTGTTTGTGCATAAAAAGGTCTGACTTGCTGCAGAGGTATAATTTATTTCAGGGCTTAATCGGCTGGTAAGAATTTTATCCTGGCTTTTGGAGTTGCCATGTGTATTTTTAATGGAATACAGAGGAGAAGAATTAGCATGGAGAGTGTGTGCTGCAGTTCAGTCCTGGAGGATGGGTACATATGCACTACAAGATCATTACATATGCATTTCCTTTTTCTAATGCATGTCTCAGGGCTCTCGCTATCAATTACCACACTATTTGGTGCTCTAAGGAACAATATCTATGGGGAGAGTCTCCTTTTCCTGTTTGGGGAAAATGAGGAATTCTGCCTTGATCAATTAAGTGTTCCAGTGGGTTTAGATTTGCGTCATGATTGGCATTCAGAGAAATCCATAAGTGCCTTCTGCCCTTTCTTGATGGTTTAGTTTCTCCTAAAAACACAGAATTTATATTTTAGTTAAAAAAAAAGAAGGAGAGTTGTAGCATTTATAAAAGCACAGGAAACCTAAAGGATATTTTGTTTATCAGAAAATAGGACAGTTTAGTTGTAAGTGAAAGGACTGATATTCTCCAGTGAGAGAGAGTGCAATGAATGGATTTATCTCTGCAAAGTTGTGTGGTTGGACTTGATCTTGGAGGTCTTTTCCAAACTTAATGAATCTCTGATTCTATGATATCACTGCACACTCATTCCATCATTCATTTCTGTATGAAAAATCAATTTATGGTAGAATTTATTTTTTTTATCAACCATGATGTAGTGTTTTCTGCAGGAAATAAAATTCATATATGTGTGTTCATGTGTCCCACCTCAAATCTTCATTTCTTAACATGGACCATTCTTGGGCAGCCTGAGATTGTGCCAGGCATTAAAGACTTCATTGAGGACTAATTTATTTTCAGTTTTGGAATAATACTGATCTTGAGTTAAACCTTGTGAGGTAGAGCTTGATGCTGTCCTTAACACAATGCTACACTTCTCCTCCTACATGTCCTTTCAATATCAGTATTTCAAGTAAAGGAAGGTCCCAGTGGAAAGGAATTATGTGACCTCCTGCATGGAAGAAGCTTTGGAGATGTCAACAACACCCAAGCCCTTAAGGACTTAGTTTTGCAGTAAGAGATTGGTTCAAAGACTCAATGCTAAGAATTGTGTGTGTCTCAGAAACCACAGAGTGTGTTGTGAGAATGTTCAGATTTCAGCAGTGCTGTTCTTTCCTTAGGGAGTGATAAAGACATGATGTTACTGACATTTAGTTGGAGGATTTTTTTTCCCATTAGATTAGAGATTTTTGTCCTCCCAAAGAGAATTACAGAATTTGGAGCTAGTCAGCAGTTTCTCTGCTTTTCCTCTTTATTGATGTGGGAGTATTTTCTTTTCCCTTTTATCCTCCTGAGCACAGGTGGGCAGCAGAATGTTCAGCCCATGGGCATAAAGGCACCTGTTGCCTCTCCCAACATTGCTGCTAAGCCTAATATTTTTTACACAAATTTATCCTTTAAGCCTGATTTTCCTACAGACTTTACTGTTTGTCAGGTTACCCTGTGGATTCCTGGGCTGGAGACTCAGTGATGGGAGGAAGCAGCACAAGTCCCATTAGACCATCATATATTAAAGCTCAAGGAAGTGCTGATCTCTCTTAATTCTGATAACCAGATGAATGCACAGGCAGGGGTGGGGCATTTCCAAGTGTCAGGACTGAACTCTGAGATCAGCCCTAAATACAGGCACAGTCTTTGTATTCACAAATTACTCCAAGGAGAGAAGTTGATGTCTTTGAGTCCCATCTTCCTTGGTTTCATCTATGGAGACATCTCCATTTCCTTCCCAATGCTCATGTTTTGGTCTTTCCCTTAAAAACCCCATCCAGCTTGTTCCATGCCCTGTATTCCTGTGGGAACTGTGTTGTTGGAGCAGCATATCCCACATGCTTGGCTTCAAAAGGATCCTTTAAGATTTCACAGAATCACAGACTATTCTGAGTTGGAAGGGACCCACAAGGGTCATCAAGTCCAACTCTTAAATCAATGGCCTGCACAGGGGATTGAACCCATGACCTTGGCATTATTACCAACCAAGATTTAACCAACTGATTTGCTTCAGTAATGCCCATTTGTGAGGGACATCTCTGCTGTTGGCAGCAGGTTGGCATTGCCAGGGTGTCCTGCTGCTGAAGGACTGTGCTTAACTGGAGTCACTCTCTTCTTTTTACTGCCAGGGCATTTATTTGGTTGCTCTTAGGCAGCTGAAATTCCTGATCCACAACTTATTTACACAATACTTAGAGCTCTTTAAAGATTTTAAGCTTCCACACAGAGGAGAAATTGAGGAATGGGGTTTGTAGAGGCAGGTTCTCTTTTGGGAGGTGGAACTGCTGAAGTGGTGCATTTTTATTTCTCTTTGTCATCAGTGAATGTCACTGATTGCCCACCAGAGTCGAGTGTGGGAGTGGAGTGGTCAGGGAAGGAGGGGAAAGGGGGGAGACAGAGAGAGTTCAGCAAAACTGGGGTTTGTGGTCAGTTCACAGGAAAACCCCACATCCAAACAAACCAGAAAACAGAAGGTATCAAGTGAGAAAAGGAGCTAAAAACCAGAAAGAATGGCAGAAAACTCATGAATGCTTGGAGAGAGTGCTGCTAACGGGACTTTGGGTGAGAAGCAGGGCAGGATCCTGATGGGATTGGGGGATAAATCGTGTTTACTGTTTGGCAAGTCATATATGTATATTTATATATATTTTTCCCCCAAAGGAAGGTGCATTTGAATATTACACACTTAGAAATAAATTCATTTTCAAATTTCCAGCCCTAATGCCATGAGAAATGATACCCATTAGCAAGAATTGTCTTCTAGAAGCTGCTCAGAAACTAAAATGGAAAGATTATATTCTGAATTTATATAGCTTTAATCTGGTTTTCATGCTGATTTTTCCCCTTGGTTCTTAGTTTTTAGGTGTTCTGTCTCAAGGAGGAGTCTGCAGTGGTACAGCCTGGTGTTTCTTTACTGTTATTGCAGTCAACATCTGCAGTTTCTTGGGACCAAACTGCCTGTAGCTCAGTGCTGACTCTTTGTCTTGTGTTAAGTGCTGAGATCTACTTAGTGTCATTTTAACCATACTAAGGGACTTTAGAAAAGGCAATGTAATGTATGTGAGCCTGCCTTACAAAGTATGATTTCTTAATTTAATTAAGGAAAACACCAACGATAAATAGTTCCAAAATTAATGTTACAGTTTGGCAAAAATTTGAGGCCAAAATCTTGCTTTGCTCTCTGAAACACAAAAAGCAGGATGTGTGTGTGGTGCTGGGACACTGCAAGGAAAAAATCTTGTAATAATAATTGAATCTTCTCATTCTTCAGTAGCAAGATACACACAGGGATAAACTCAGTTATTGCCAGTGAAATTGCTCAGGAATAAAGAAACAGAGAATAAAGAACCAAATCTACCAAACAAAATGGATGATTTAAGAATTAAACTCAGGAGCTTCTGATCTGAACTGTTTCCAAGTTTGCAAAGTTTGCAACCCCCAAAATTTAGATGTATAAAAGTGGTTTTCAGCAGAGAGGAGGAGAGTATATGAACACCTATTGGTTGTTTGCTTATTTACAATAGATCACTATAAATTTGAGTTTCCTGACTACTGATTCACAGATTGTGTACATTCTCATTATTGGTTGTTACTTTGTTTATTATTTCTAATGTTTCTGTTTAATAGTTTTTAAAGGCTTTTTTGAAAAGAAAATGAGTTTTTAAAGCTTTTCACATCTTCAAGGATATTTTTTTAAAAAAAGGATAATTGTGAGAGTTACTAATAGGAAATTAAGCTGATGTTTAATGTTCTCCTGTGGAATGTTTATTTTCCTTTACCCAGAGGATATCATGATTGAATCTCTGCAGGTGGATTCTCATGTCATCGAGTTCTGGTTCCCTTAACAGACCATTGGTCCAAGACAACTTCTTGAGCTAAACCAGTGGGTTTTGCTGCCTTGAACTTTGAACTCCTTTTCAGGGGCAATTAAAAATCATTATGGAAAGTTGTTGCTGCTCAGAGTGACTCCTGAGGGACTGGCAGAAAGCACTGACTGTTGTCAGTTAGTTGGGAAACTCCAATACCCAAAGCTTTGCTTTTTGTCAGTGGCATCATGTTACTGAAACAATAGTTCCCTGATTTTGTTTTAATTTTATTATGCAAATGAAAATAGGAAGGATTTCCACGAAAAACTGGAGAGAAAAACCACACCTGGTCCCAGCCCTATGCAGAAAATAGTGTGAGGACAAAAAATGTGAGAAAGCAAAGCAGTAATTTGTTATAGTTTATCCATAAAATGTTTCTTGTGGGTGTTATTGATGTCGGGGGCTGTTGGATAAGACTCACCTTGGAAACACTTTTGTTCCCTTTTCTTCATCGATAGAAGGAAGGATCAATAAAATCATTAAAAAATTGTCAAGCCAAAGCCATCATAGTAAATAGTAAATAATGTGTTTATATTTTTACTGTTGAGTTTCCACAGTGGAGCTCTGCTGAAAAACGAGACTCAGGTTTTCTGAATTGCAGATGGGATCAGTTATCAAGAGGCTCCTTTTCCTGCCTGCCCTGGGAGTGCTGTGTTCTCCAGCCCTCCTTCCCTTGCTTTTTATGGATCATCCACAGGCAGGATGATGTTCAGAGTGACCTCCTGCCACAGGGATGCACTTTGGAGAAACCTCACAAATTCTGTTGGTGTTTGTAAAGACAAAGAGAAGCTGCAGCTTGGGCTGTGATTTGTGTAGGTTTGACAGGGAGGAAGGACACAACATTATTTAAATTGGGGGCTGGAGCATCTGGGCTGTTCTTCTCTGCAGGAGCTGTGGGAGAGAGTGGTAAATTATTTTAAATTGGAGCGTTATAGGTTTATGAAGGTGTAGGAATAATTTTTCTATCACAGAGGTAGAAAATCAATCTTTCATATTGTGTGTGGAGTCCTTGCTGAGGTACATGTGCATAGGGGGCTTTAAAGGAGATTGAATTTGGTTCATATTGTATAAATCCTAAGCAATAAAACTCCCTCTAATCACCTCAAGGGTTCTGAAAAAATTATTTCCTTCAGTCCTGCTCCCTCTCTGCACCTCCATCTTCAGTGCTGATGTTTGATCTTTGTGTGTGCACGTTCATAGACCACTGCAAATTATCATGACCAGAGAAAGGAAATGGGCTGGGGTGTTCTGCACTTCTCAGAGGTGCTCAACATCTTTGCTGTCCTCAGGGTCACATGTCCCCAGTCAGATCTTACATTTTGGGTCAGAAGGGATGTCCTCCTGCTGTCTGGATTGATAGAAAACCATTAGGTGTTCTTGTTCTTTAGGTTGGGGTGTGGGGGACACAGAGCATCAGCAGCAGGATTTCTGTCACAAGTTCCTCACTCCAGCAGGGACCAGGATTGAGGTGGCGCCCTTAAACTCTCCTGCTCATCAGTGGCACAGAGTGGTTGTATTTTTTGACCTTTTTTCTGGAGGTTTTTCACATGGTATGGGATGCTCAGGGTTTTGAATCTGGAATGGTTGTGCTCTGTGACCTGTCAAACATTCATTATGTGTATACCTGTAATTACATGGGTCTGTATAAGGCAGCTTTGTGGAGAGTGACCCTTGGTTCCACAGCACAGGGGCTTTTCCAAGCAGGATCCTGGAAGTATTTCAGCAATAATACAGAACATGCAGAGGGTTTTCCCAATTTCCTGAAGCTGAAGTCCCTTCTCTCAGTGCCATGAAAGTAGTGTCAGGTCTCTGTACTTGTGGAGCCTGGCTCTGATTTTTCTTAAATGGTCCAGCTGGTTAGTTAGGATGACGTGTGTTTTGAATGGGTTTGTGCTTTTTTATTTTTCCATTTAATATTGATTAGCTCTGCTGACATAACATAAACTTGAATTCATTAACTACAATTAGGGATTGACATAAACAGAGTAAAGGGGTATGTCCAACATGCCCAGTGAAGGTTTTGATTTGTATTGTAAAGTGTCTCTCATGAATTTTAATGAAACTAAATTAGGAATTGGACTTACCCACTTAAAAGCAGGCTGGAAATAGCAGAACATGCAGCAAAATGTCAGACTTTGGATTTTGATATTCTTTGAATCACTGGATTGTGGTAATTTAAGGAATTGATTCTCTGTTTCTTTTCCTTGAGCCAGACTCAGAAACAGAAATGTTCTTTTGTAAGTTAGAAAATCCTTAGATTGTTCCTTAGAGCTTATGGAAAAAAGGAACAGGTTCATAAATTGTTTTGTAAATCTTCTGTTGAAATGGAGACTTCTTTTACTTGTCTGAGGATTGACGGCACCTGATAAATAGAATGGCTTTCCTGGAGAAGTTGTTGATGTGAGGTTTAGTTTGGTTTTGATTGTTTCTTTGTTTTTTGCTTTTTGCTTATTTTTAATATAAAGAATGTACTAAAAGCCAAAGAGGAGATTGGTGTTGTTTATAAATATTTGTAAGGAAACATCTGTCCTTATAAACACAAGCTCCAGCACAGGATGTAGTGCCAGTGTTGCTCTGACCTCTGGGCTAATGGAGACGAGTGTAAATTTGCAGGGACTTGTTGAGAGATCAGATGCTTTGAGCTTTGTATGATCTTTATCTGCCCCCAAACTTCGAAGCTTTTCCATTTGATTATGCAGGTAATGAAGTGGTGACTATTTTTCTAGAGTATGAAGGAGCATGGCATTTAATAAACCCTAAAGTCTTCTAAGCAAGAATAAGCTCTTCCTTTTTTCAGTGTTAAATGTGGTATGGAGAGGAATTATATAAAGGGAACTCTACCTGACTTTGTGCTGTTTAGTTTTTACAAGGATTAGGCAAAAAAAGCCTATTTTTTTTGTTTGCCTGAGCTGCATCTATTTGTTATATTGTCTTTTTTCCAGAGATAATAGAACAGATGGGTTAGGAAAGCAAATCTGCAAATCACTTCTGTGGTCTAATTGAACTGAGCTTGAGAAATGCACAGTAGTCAAAAATAACTAACAAGTAATTTACTTTTATTTCTCCAGACTCTGGAAGCCATTTTGAATTTCAAGTACTCTGGTGGCCCAGGACACGTGGAAGGGTATTACAGGAACCTCTCCCTGGGCCTGCACGTGGAGGTGGAGCCGTCGGTGTTCTTCACCCGGGTCAGCACCCTGCCAGCCACCAGGTAAGCCTGGGCTCCCTCCTCACTGGGGACTCTTTGGCTCTGGTATAGTGACTCTAAGGTGAAGGCCATGCTGGAAACTTCCATGGCATCAGGAACGTGTAGATAAAGAATTATGGGAACAAGTTCTCCAAGTTGCTCATTTAGGGGTGTGCTGGTTTAAAGGTTAAACCGGCAGGAGAAATGAACCCAGCTCAGGAGAGATTATAAATCAGAGATTATAATCAGAGATTATAAATACAATGACACAAAGAGAAATTGGTTTTTACCCACAAACCCCAGTAGTATAACTCAGCACTCTGGGGCACGAACAGAATGGTGTTTATTGGCCCTTGGGCTGAGCCCCACATGATTCCCCTGAGTCTAAAAATAAAGGAAGGGAAAAATCTGTTGGTGCAGATGACAGTCACAGTCCTGTCAAGGTTCTGGTCCTCCTTTGGATCCAATGAGTGGTCCCTGAGGCCTTCAAACACCAAGATTATATCCCCTCAGGTCCAGGTGGGAACACCCGGTACCTCCCCCAGGGCGGGGAGTTCCACAGTGGGTGACCTGACTGTGAGTCAGGGGGGATTTTGGAATCGTTGCTGGCCCATGAGCAGACATGACCCCTCAGGTGGGTGTGAAGGTGCCAACGACTCCCTGGAGGGGAGTTATCACAGCTCTTATTTCGCAGGCTTCTTTAACACCCAGCTCCCAGCCTGAGGGCTCAGGTGTGCCCTGGGCAGCTGCTGCAAATGGTCCATTGGTTCACTGGGAAATGAACAGAGGGTGTAGAATACACAGCTTTGATCACCCCCACCCAGTGATAAACTGGTCCCACCTGCTGAGCTAGGACAAGGAGTTTTGCCTCCTTTAGCTGCAGACTGAGATGAAAGCAATCCATGTGCACTGGACGACTTCTGAGTTTCAGACATTTGTTCATGATGGTTTATTTTAGCAGGGTCAGGATGTCTCATTTGATTGTGAAATGTGATGGCTTCTTTCTGCACCTCTTAGCAGTTGGGGCGTGTTGTGCGTTACAGTTGTTGCTGTTGTGCAGAATCTTACCCAAAATTTGTGTGTAAACGATTGTGTTTGAGTGTGAGAAATAAATTGTCATGTCTCTGGCTCTTGCTTTCTCTTTCAAGTCAGAGAAGTTTCACATATCACAGTGAGTTTTAAAAATTGTGGCAATGTGTGATGGTGATCAAATGCCACATCACCAAAATCTGGTTGCCTAAAATGCATCAGCCACTGAATAGAATCAGTATTAATAATCAGCAGGTTTATTGTACAAAACCCAAACCTCTGTGCATAGTGTAAGCAAGAAGTTTGTTTGCTTTAAATTCTGAGATTATTTCAGTGCAATTAGGTACTAAAAGTTTAATAATGATAGTTGAGAGTGAACTTAATTGATCCAAGAGATTCCCACTGGGCCTAGGACCTTTTCATGGTAGATTTCAGAAATCCAAAAATAGGCAAGAGGGGAATATCAGGGAGAATATTCTATATTCAAAGGAAAGAAGTGAGTCACCAGTATTACACCATGGCAAAAATGTCTGAGGATGGATGGACAGTACAGAGCCTGCAAAAAAAGAAGTGTTTCCTTTTGTTTCTGGGAGCAGAAGTAAAGCCTCAAGGAAAGTCTGGGGCTTGAACATGAAGGAAAGTGGACAAGTTGGGAAAATCTGGAGCAAGAACAGGGATAAAATGTGACTTATGCTAAAACACGTTTAGAGAAACTCTTGGTCTTGCCAGAGGAGAGATGACTGACAAGGGACTGGGGTTTTGAATCATGGAGGGATCGGATTCTGTTTGTCATGGCAGGTATTGAGCAAATAATGACCTTTGAAAATGGCAGGGGAGTTTTAGGTTGGGCAAAGATAATGAAACACTGAAATAGTTTTTGTAAAAAATGTTTAAAAATGAGACAATGAAGATTTTTTTTTGTATTGTCTCTAGTTCTTATAAAAATACCTAAACCCATATGGCTTTATTAGTAAGAAAGTCTGTGGAGTACTTTGCTGCTTGAAAGTGTAACATAACAGGCATGGGTTTATTATTTTAGGAACTGCTCTAGAAAGCAAATTTAATGCTACCTGTAATGTCAGAACAGGGTATCTGGAACAGCTGTTTGCAAAATTCCAGGACCCTTATTAATGATGTCCAGAGTTTTATCCCTTCAATGGGACTTTCTTAGGCCTTTGTAAGGTTTTCCAGGCTCAATAAGTGACTTTCCTTTAACAACCTGAAGTACCACAGCATCTGTTTTCAATGGTTTTCCAGAAGAGGCATTGTACAGGTGTGGTATAATATAAATAATTTTTTTTTTACTTTTACATGCTCTGTTCAGAACTCAAATCTGATTTCCTTTTGATTTACAGCTGAGACTTCATTGCTTAAATTCTGTCTGAGGTTCTGGGCTATTTTTGTTTAGTCATTACAAGAAATTGTATTTTATAATTTACTTGAACTGTCATTTCAGAATGAAAGTTACCATTGCTTTCATTACCTGGATTAAATATTTTCCCTTTCCTTTTCATTTTTGTAGTTTTTATTTTACATTTTTAACTCTACAAAAGTAAGAAACATTTGCTTGCTAGCTTGCCTTGAGACAGGGTAGAAGAGATAATAAGTTAATGTTGGAAGTTCTGTCCCCCAGGCCAGTGAAGGCTTGAAGGGCTTGTTTAAGCAGAGGTAAATCTGTATTAATTAAATTGTATTAATTGTCTTCTGCAATTGGCCATGCCATGTTAATTGACTGAGCCATCAGGACAAAAGTACCTTAAAGAAGAGCCTACAAAGTTCAGAAATTCTGGTCTTGCTTATCACAAAGGTGCTGAGATAGTGAATATGTAGATGAATCAACCCTGAGTGCACCAGGGCTGCTGCCTTCACTTGAGGGGAAAGTTGGGAAGATAAGTAAGAATATTCTTATCTGTAAATTCTACAAATTCAAGGTGATGAACAAGGCAACTTTGAAATTTTTTTTGAGGCAGAAAACTTTCCTTCCTATCTTAAACCCACCACACAGCTGAGGAGACACCAGCTGCAGATCTCTTGTGGCCAGGGCTGAGGCTCAGACTGTTCTTGTGTTTGAGTCAGAGCAAAGAAAGAGGAATTGGAACAGGTCTGACTGTTAAATTCAAAGTGCCAGTTCATCCAGCTGTAGGTTCAAGTTAATTTTCTTTTGTACCATTAAGGGATATCATTAATTGAAATGCTTTGGTCTTGTCAAGAAGTCACCAGGTCATGACAGAGTCTGCAGCATCTGAGGCTTTTCGTGGTTTTGTATTTAAAGTTAAGCAGTTTTTCCAGCTTGGTTTCACTGAGGGTTTGGAGGCAGAGCAAGAACAGCCTTGGCTGTGGTGAGAATGCTCAGGAGCTCCTCACTTTGGTGGGTAGAACTTGAGGCTTTCTGAAATCAGACACAATTTTCAGAATTTCCATTCTGGTTTCCAAGGGTTCCCATCTTTCTGCTGTTCATCCTGTTCAGCAGGTCAGGTCTGGGGCAGAAATCCTGATCATTAAACATTCACAAATCATGCAAGGGAAGGAGTAACCAGCACATTTCTTGGCCTGTGCTCTAACAGATCTTTGTGTTACGTGATAAAAACATTATGTAGCATTTTCTGAAACCCTCCTTAGTTTTATACAGCGAGGTTTTTCAATTAAATATTCACATTTGCTGCATTCAGAATGAAAATCAACTACTACTGATAGGCAGCTGTCTCCAGTCTGCTCTTCTCAGTATTTTGGTGTTAAAATGTCATAGAGCTTTGAAGGGTGGAGAAAAAACTCTTGCTTGGGTGTTTGAAGAGCAATCTATTTAGTTTGGAGGAAGACTAAGAGATGACTTGAGACTAAGATATGGCCTGTTTAAAGTGATCAGATGTTTCTACGTGGAGAAAATAATTAAATTTAGTGTTTTGTTAATGGAAAACAGTAATAGTAAAGGCCAGTCAAAATGGGAGCCAGGCAAATTCAGCTAAACAATACAAATAATAAAGCTCTTATTTTGTGCAATTAAACTGATAAATTAATAGAAAAATCAATCCAGCAATGGATTTAATAAATATACTTCAATGTTCTTAGGACTGGATGTCATTATAAAATATATTCCTTATTTATACATACATAATTTTTTTCAATATGGATTCTACTGAGTGGTAACTCCTGACGCAAGTTCCATCCAGGAGTTAAATCATCCTGGTAACCTCAACCTTCCCCATGGGGTAACATTGCAGGGGGTTCATGGGAGAGCAGCAAAAAGCAGCTTAGAGATTGAGAGAAGTGATGTTTGAGATCAAAATGTTAAATATGTATGGTTTGGCACATGAAGATGTGAGAACATAAATCTGCAAATATTTATAGATGTGCTGGGAATATTTAGCATAATTGCAAAGGTTTGCAACTGGGAGAAGTCAGATGAGGACACTTCTTGGAATATGTGAAAAGACCTTTTGCCAGGAAGATGGATAATTTGCCTTCATAATCTAAAGTTGGTCTTGAAAACTTCATTTTTAGATAGTTTAATAAAAATTGAATTAGAGAGACCCTACTGAAGACACAAGAGCACCAAGAAAGATGCTCTGGAACTATTTTAAAAATACAGCACAATTCTAGTTTTTACCTGTTCAACCTCTGGAGTTTTGTGTCACTTGTAAAAGAAAATCTTGGACAGTTATGGAAGACTTTTCAAAAGCAAATATCATGAACAAATAGGGAAGATCATTGAAATGGGAAATATTTGGATGCTGTGATTTTTTAGAATTCTTCCCTTTAGGCTCTGTTTTTTTGAACCAGCCTTATTTCCTTGACTTGATAGATGGAAAGAAGAGTAAAACCCTTTCAAGAACTTTTGTTCCTTATCCTGTTGTCTACATAAGGTCCAATACAGCTTTAATTCATCTTCATTTAATATGGAATTTGAACAGAATGCAATAATTTGAGTATGACTCTGTTCAGAAAAAGCAGTTATTGTGTTTGTTGTGTTTGCTTTATTTTTCTGCATAACTTTATATTTCATTTCATAGGGAAATACATGATATAATTTATATGATCACTTTAACTGGGTGGGTGAGAAAGTTTGGGGGGGTATGATGAGGTGATGGGAAGGTGGATATGTGGGAGATGAGATTTTTGTGGTGCAATTGTGTATTTTTGTCCTGCATCTTCCAGAATAATCCATGAAGAGTGGATAATTCAGGTTTTGCAGGAATAGAAAACTCTGTACTAATTCATATTTTTCTCTGAAAAGCTGCTGAGCCCACAAGTTTATGGAATAAAACTATGGTTTAATATGGTGTATAAGACCATGGTAAAGCACAAAACCAACCCCCCAAACACAAACTGCCTTACTTTGGACTTGTTCAACCCAAACTTCAAAAATGTGCCCACCCCAACCAACTCAATATTTACTGTGAGTTACTGAATGGTGGTGGATGGTCTGGAAAAGGGAGGAAAAATTGTGTGTGTGTGGATGGTCCTTCCCAGTTCCAGAAATCTGTGGCTTATGACTGGTATTTCTCAGCCAAAAAGGTCAGTAGGCCATGGTGGTGTATAATTTAATCAACTTCAGATCCATTTATTATTTTGAGTGTTTTAAGGTGTTTTTTTTTTAAGCTTACACACGTTGAATAAAAACCCAATTTATGTAGTATTGAGCTCAGCACTAATGCCTAAGATTCACTCAATTGCCTTAATAGCCTAAAAAACAATATGATGTTGGAAATTCTCTGGTAAAAAGCTTAGTTTAAACAACAGATTGAGGACTGGACTTAAATGTGGGAGTTCAGCAAAATCTCACTGAGTTCTCTCTCACTTGCATAAAAATGATCTGCCTCTGAAATCTCTCACTGAGATGGGTCTCTCATTCCTGTCTCACAAAGGAACAAATCTCTAATTTCACCTGTAGGGAAAATTGATATAAATTATTCAGCTTTCTTGTTAATTCTTTGTTTTCCTGGAACTTTCCTAACTCAGCATCATCAGTTAATGTTAAAAAAAAAGAAAATAAAAATCAAGCAAGTTTTCAGATCTTCAGCAAATTGCTCTTTAACAACTTGAGTGTTTCTTCTTTCCTTTTGACTTTGTTATGATGTTACCTCTAATTTTCCAGAGTTCATTCTCTCTTGGTTTCCTTACTTGGATGCAGTTCCCAGTATTTGAAGCTTGCTGTTTTATTTTAAATATTTTTGTAAGCTTTAATTATGTTTGGCTTTCATTGCTTTGATAGTATCTTTGATACTGTCCTGTATTTACTCTGAAGATCTAATACTGTCTTTTTCTACAGTCTTAATGTTGCCTTCAATCTCTTTATATTAATATCTAATTTTTCTAAGTTTTCAAAGTACTGTAATAATTCTGTAACTTCAATTTTTATTTTCTTACTGAAAGATTCCCCTGGAGAATTAACTCAAAATTGACAAGGAAAGAATTATTTCTCCTACACGTCTATTTTGTGTAGGGTTTGAAGAGGAGGAAATAAATGTCATGATGATGAATAATTTTCCAGAGTTCCTATTTGGGAGTTTTTAATATTAGTGCTGGTGTTTAGTCCTGAAGGGCAGCTCGTGCAGGTCCTTTGTGGCATGAATTGTTTTATTGGCAAAACTTTGGTTCTGTTGGCAGAAGATGTTGCAGGGGTGTTTTTTTTCAGATGATTGTTTGGGTTTGCTGTGGCAGAAATAACAAATTGCATTTTGTGGACGTTCTCAACACCGGAGGTTCCCCCTTCAGGTCACCACGTTGTATGTGCTGGAGAGGCAGAGCTTGTCTGGGACCCAACTCATCCCACCCTCCAGGGATGACACAGAAGCTCAAAACAGCCTTTCCCCCCTTTCTTTGTAATCCTTTCTGGGGACAGGATTGCAGCTGACTCGAGTCCTGCCCTCCCAGTTATTTCTTTCTTGAGAGTTGTTAAGTCAGGGAGTTTCTAACATGACTCCTCTTTGTTCTGAATTCTTGAGTTCTGACACGTTTGCTCTGGGCACTCCCCAACCTTCCTGCATTGTTCCCTGTACTCAGTGGGGTTTTACACAAAGAGAGTGGAAACTCTTAAATACATATTAAAAAAGCCTCCACCCCCACTTTTGCTGTTTATTTTTGCTAAAAGACACGGTACTGTCCCCCAGCAGTGCTTGCCTTGCACATGGGGCTTGGTTGCACCAGACATTATCATTGTCATTATCATTATCATTATATTGTGGAAACTCCTGTGCCTGTCCTGGAGCTGTTCCACCTCAAGGTTGGCAACAACTTTCCTAATAAACAGAGTTGTGTTATGAACCAGTGTGCTGGTTTAAGGGTAAACTGGCAGGAGAAATGAACCCAACACAAAAGAGATTACAAGTCAGAGTTACAATTTAATAAGAATATTACAAGAAATGCAATGGCACAAAGAGAAATAGGTTTTAACCCACAAAACCCAAAAGTATAATGCAGCACCCTGGGGCACAAGCACAAAGGGGTTTGTTGGCCCCTTTGCTGAGCCCCACGTGGTTCCCCCAAGTCCAAAGTAAAAGGAAGTGAAGAAAACCTGTTGGTGCAGATGATGTCACAGTCTGGTTGAAAGGGGTGGTCTCCTCCTGTCAAGGTTGTGGTCCTCCTCTGGATCTGACAAGTGGTTCCCCAAGGTCTTCAAACCCCCAGATTATGCACCCTCAGGTTCAGGTGGGACCACCCAGTCCCTCCCCCAGGGCGGGGAGTTCCACAATGGGTGATCTGACTCTGTGAGTCAGGGGGGATTTTGGAATCGTTGCTGGCCCATGAGCAGACCTGACCCCTCAGGTGGGTGTGAAGGTGCTAACCACTCCCTGGAGGGGAGTTATCACAGCTCTTATCTCACAGGTGTCTTTCCCACCCAGCTCCCAGCCTGAGGGGTCAGGTGTGCCCTGGGCAGCTGCTGTAAATGGTCCATTGTAAAACAGTTCTTGGGAAATGAATAGAGGGGTAGAATCCACAGCTTTGATCACCCCCACCCAGTGATAAACTGGTCCCACCTGCTGAAATGGGACAACCAGAGAACCTGTTTCTGAAGTGGAAGAGCAGCCCTTAAACTGTTGGACCTCCTGAGTTTTGTTGCCTTTGGAATGGACATCTCAGTTCAGTTGTAAATTGTTGTGCAATAGGATAAATACTCTTGGTTGCCCAAGACACAACTGGAGCTTGAACATCCAGTTGTTGGGAGGATGGCTCTGACAACTCTCACCTCACCAGCACACTTCTTTTTCTTCCCTTTTGGGGCTATTTCTGTGTTGTGAAGTGGCTTCCTAGGAAGCTTTGAATTTCAGAGTAGACTGATAAGGCATTATTGCAGATTGGATTTGGCACTTTGGTCTCTGGTGCTGATAATTCTCTGATTGTTTTCCTTCTGCATTATATTACATTTGTATTTGGCATTTTGATATCTGGTTCTGGTAATTTTCTGATAATTTTTCCATGTGTATTTTATTAGAATCACTCAATTCTGCTTTTTCTGCTTAGTTTCACAAGGAGGAAAAAATTTATAAATGAGAGTAATTTGTTTAGAGTATTAGTTAGAATATAATATTAATAAAGAATATTAAAGTGTAATTTATTTTCTTAATTATAAACTAAAACAGCACATTATTATTATTATTATTATTATTATTATTATTATTATTATTATTATTATTATTATTATTATTATTATTATTATT